>CM041781.1:4921277-5212583 GCA_023374045.1 Limonium bicolor | reverse complement strand
TTGTGGCGTAACTAATTCCGATACCGCTTAACCTTAGTTATGTGTTAAATAATAGTTAACCGACCTTAGGTTCACATAAGTGATTGGTATTCGGAATAAACGTCCCAACCCATGGGAACGTTCTAACTACGGCTATCCGTGCGTTAGTGTATGTTGTGATTATGTGGGATGTTTGTGGCTTGTTTAATATGTTGTTGATGTTGGATACTGCTACCTACCCGCGTTGTTGAAATGGGATATGATATCCCTTATGTGTCTAACCAAGTTAGTAACACTATGTGAAGTGTGTATGTGATAAGTTCCATAAGGGAACCTCTAACTAATAAGTATATGTTATGTATGGAGAGGAATCCGGTTGTTCCGGTCGCGCGTGTTGTTTGGGAGTTAATACATATATGAGAATTAACTCCCATCCTGTTATGTTAGGGTTGTTTTCCTTCATTGGATTTCGACCTCCCACTAGCTTAGCCAAAGCTTACCTACCCGACCTCCATATCGGGCTAGGAGGGAAATTATGTATAATGTTGGTAGGGTGTCGATGCCTAAGTTCGCTTCGACTCCCTCTTTGTTATGTTACGGTTGTCCTTCCTCCTGGAATTACAACCACCCACAAGCTTAACCAAGGCTTACCTACCTCATCACTATTGGAGTTAGGGGAAATTATGTATGTTGTGTACGGTCCTATATGAGGCCGCCACTCAAGTAAAGAAAATGTATGTATGTTGTGCTCGGGCTTATATCACCCCACCCCGGCACTCCCAAATGAAGTTTATGTACTCTAAGAAGAGTGAAATTAAGTTGTGTATGTTATAAGGTGAACTGTGTTGTTATGTTGAGTGTGTTAACCCTGTGTCTGTATTCTGTTAATGGATGTTTGCTTATAAGCATGATATGTGTGAGTTTGTGCATGTATGAAATAAAATCAACCGCATGCTAAGACGACAAATAGTTGTGCGTGGCCCGGTAGCATGCGGGCTGCGGGATTACCATACCAGCAAAGGTGCTGACCCCCTTTGGGGGCTCCCATACTTTTCAGGTACAAGGAACTGGAAGCCGTTCGAGAGTAGGACGGGGTAGTGTTGTATGTGGTAGTCATGAGAATTGTGGATGTATTATAGGTGTAGTAAGACCGAAAATGTATCGGCGTTAGTTGGTAATTACTCGGTACAGCTGCAATGTAAGTGTATAATGACTGTTGGACATGGAACGCATTTATGTGTAGTTGCTCGGGAGTTTAGTCCATCAGACCGGTACAATGTATGTATGTTAGCCTTGTTAGCCACGTGGGTGGCTAACGGCGTGTAACACCAAAGAGTTAAGTGATGTTGTGAGTTATGAATTCCGCTGCGATATGTTGTTAAGTGTGTTGTTAGTAGTTGGGGTGTTACACCCAAATGGGAACCAATTTTCGGTAATTACCAATAATAACCTATACTTTTCTATTTTTACAATTTTGACCCAAGACTTTATAAAATGTTATGATTTTTATTAAGTTCATTTTAAAACCCTAAATTGTTCTAAATTAAGCCCACGGCTTTTTAACTTCCTAGTAATTACGAATCGGCCCCAATTTTAATTATAAGCATAAAAAACTAAATAAGCTTATAAACTTAAATTAAAATGGCCTAATGACATGGCCTTATTACAACCTGAACTTGCAAAATAAATTACACAATAAATGTCTCAAATATAGCATATATATTCGGCCTCACTTAGATTTAATTACTTTTCCACATAATGTCATAATTTGACCATTATGTTAATTAATCTCTTAAATGACTAGCTTAATTTATCTTAGCCATTTTTTCCATTTTTTAGGTCAATATGACCTATATATATGTTTTCACTCTCGGCCCCATATATATATGCTTAGAAATTATAAAAATCATAAGTTTAAGGTGTTTATACCTTGATTATTCCTTGTATGGGCTCGGTCACTTGTAGGAAAATTCACCACTTGATTTAGACATGTTTAATACACAAAAACAAGATATGGTCACACTCCAAGCTTAAGTTTAACCATAAGGAATAATTAATATAAGATTTAAGGCAAAAATCACCTTAAAAATGCAAGGGAAGTTCTAGGTATTTTTGACCTGAACCAAACACCACAAGGTGTTAGATCCACCATATTGACATAGGAAATAGTTAGATCTCGAAATACTACCTTGTTATTAGGTTTTACCTTGGAAAAATGCCTTAAAAGAGAGTATTTCTTGGATCTCGGTCACCCTTGCTCCAAATGGCTAAACAACAGATTCCACATGAAAATGAGAAGAAGATGAGGCTATGACCAAATTTTCACAGCCAAACTCGAAGGGAATCAAAAGTTATGAGCTTAAAGCACATTTTTACCTTAAAATGTAGATTTGAACAACCTTGGTCCCTCTACTGGTCTCAACCGAGTTTAGCTCTTGTTCTAACCTTATAACACTGAGAATAAGCCATAGGAATTGATGAGCCACGAAATTTAGGTGTTGGTAGTGAAGAGATGAAGAAAAAGGGCTAAAAATGACATTAAAACACTTACCTTAAGGACTTAAGAGCTAGTTTTTGCCTTCCATGTTCAAGAGCAAGCTTTGAGAGCTTGAGAGGAAGGGAGAACTCGGCTGGGATGGAGGAGATCGGACAAGGAAGGAAGGAGGAAGGAAGGAATGATTGAAAGAATTTGAAATAATGTAAAAGTAAGCTTAATTTTCAAAAAGTAATGTATTAGGTAGCATTATTGTCAATCAAGGAATTATTTGCCTCCTCTCTGATTTCCAGCCGGCTGCCATGGTCCAAGTGGGTCAATTAGTTGACCATTGACCATGCTTGGTCAATATTGACTCATGCGGGCCCCACTTAGGGTTTTATTAATATTTTAATAATAAATTTGTAAAAATTCGTAAATTTCTGGAATTAAATTCCTAATATGATATAATATGATTATATATCATATTTAAGGATATTATAATTTTTAAGCCCATTAAAATCAATTTAAAAGGCAATCTCATAAAAACGTGCTTTAAGGAGTTTTAGCGCACATTTTGTGTCACAGGGTGTTCCTGAGCTTAGTTCTCCTTGAGAATGGTTTTATTGTGTTCCTTGATTCATTATAATACTTAGGAATCCACTTTGGATCTTATTTGAGGTCATACAATCTTTCTGGTGTCTTAAAGCACATTTTTGGCTTTACCGATCTTAAGGCGTGTTTTGCCTTGTTGAGATCTTTAGATTGTTCCCCAATAATATTTAGATGTTTAATAATCATCTTAGATCATTAATAGATCATTTAATTATATTTTAAAGGTTAGGGGTATTTCATGAATGCTTCCCATCCGAATGCAGGGTCTGCTACGTGCTCGGCCTTAACGAGCTTCCACCCGTCCATAGCCGCGTCCTTGAGATAATACGCAGCTATCCTCACTCGAACTCCAGCGGGAGTCTCAAGTGTCTCGAATGCCGTCTCCATCTCGGAGAGGTAGGCCTCGAGCTTAGCGGGGTCGCTCTCGCCTTTAAAGCATGGAGGTCGAAGGTCGGCGACGGCCTTTACCCAATTCGTTTCTTGGGGTTGAGGCGGGTCGGGCTGCTGCTGCTGTTGTTGCTGCTGCTGGTTTTGCTGTGTTTGTTGTACAGCGGTGATTACATCCGGTAGCATCTGTGCTACTGTGGCGGCGACGATTTCGGCTATCGTCTGCGCGCTTGGTCCGTCATTATTCCCTCCTCTGGGACGACCTGGACCTCGTCCTGACATCTGAACAAGTGTGGATTACATTAGATACGGTGAAACTATGACCTCATGGTCTTGATTCAACAATGGTATCGTCTTTGCAGACGTTAAGGGTATCCGTTGTTAACAACGGTAGTTCCTAGTTAGGTTTCTAAGTATCCGTTTTAAACGATTGAAATCCTAACTCGGTAATCACTACACTTAGGATTCTAATCATCAGAGCGAGACTTCGCTCTGATACCACTTTTTGTAACACCCCAACCGCTAATCCTTTCATTATCCTCTAATCATTCTCATAATTGCCTTACTCGCAGCGGAATACTTACCTACTCCCGGCGGGTGATACAACGCAGTTAACCATCCAAGGTTAACAAGGCTACTACTACTTACCATATCGGTCTGACGATTAGAATAAAATACATACATACTACTTACTTTACAATACCAAATACTTACTTACATTTGATTACCGAGTATCCAAGTTATACGAATTACATTCCAATACTATTTCCCAAAAATGAAGAGTTTATACATCCTCTCCTTACTATCCAATTAAGAATTCATTATCCAAAAAGGTGTACCACATGGTACACCGGCTACTCAAAAAGGCCTTAGCCGTGTACAACTCGGTACACCATCCAAATCTACTAACTATACCAAAAAGAATTACTTCCGGTCCTTACTCTACCTTCATGCCTCGCGGGTACCTGTGGAGTAAAAACATTCCCCCTAGGGGGTCAGCTTACGCTGCATATGATAACCGCATACCCCGCGTGCTAGCGAGGGTACGCCAACTAATTGGTTGAGTACATGCGGTTTGTTTCATTCATACATACATACATGCTTTATACAATACAATTCAATACATTCATTTCACAAGGCATACGTACATACAATACATGCAAGGAAGACAATTCAGTCAACCATTCATACTTACCCTACCCATACTCACCGCATTACGGAGTTACAATTCTCCAATACATACAAAGGTCTTGTTAGCCTCATTACACACACCCGGGTTGATTGGGTGTTCAATACTCTTTTACTCTGGGTCGATGACTTACAGTAGTCAAGACCAATACACATACGATACTTACTTCTTACATACTTTACTTCCAGTTAAGTCGGTATGACCTCCGGGCAGGGATTACTACATCCCACCACCGGGCTTTAGTATAACGCCCTCTCAATAATCACGATATAATCTCTCACGTAGCAATAAATAAAACGTCTCGCAGCGGAAAAACAAATAACACTACAAAACTCACTCGGTGTCACCGACCGTTACTCGCCCATGCGAGCAACGCAGCCAAACTACATCCAACTTCCAATACAAATAAACTGCTAACCGCAGTGATAACGAGAAACTCCTATACATCATACTAAATCCATAAATCATAAACATCGACAAGTGAGCGTCTACCCAAACCTGAATATACACAACCTCACCATATTACAATTCACCATCCTCAGTGCTACACAACATCTCCATGTGTAGTAGCAAAAGCAAAACTCCAATTACTCTGTACCTGCTCTTCAGCTCCGACAATGATCAACAACCTGTAATGGTGTAGTATCAGCGATAGACGCTGAGTATGCCGGGCCTGGACCCTAATGGTCACTTGTCATTTTAACCATCTTATTATTAGATTGGTTTCATGTTTTTCCTTTTACAGTTATATCAAAACTGAAGCATAAATGTATAATATACATAATCAACCATCCAGATATCCATAAACATTTAACCATCCATCCAATCCAAACATTCATTTAATATTCCATACAACATTTATATATCGAACATATCGAGTAATAACAATAAATGTACAATGTACATTCGCCGTAGCGTACAGTTTTCATATTTAGTTTACCTTAGCCTTGTAGCTCCATCCATCCATCAACACACAATAAAAAACAAGTATAACCAATGAACAACAAAGCGAAACAACGAGAATAATAAACAAGTATTAAGTCTCGTCCATAGTATTGTTCGCCACTGTATAAGTCTCAATTGTTTTAGTTGTTCAGTTATACCTAGTGACAATGTCTCGTTAAAACGACATGTCTCTAGTTACCCATATATTATGGCGGGTCACCCACGGCAGTAGCCACTCCAACGGTAGAGTCTCCGACCAACGAGCCATTCTAGCTCACGGGAAATTTTCTTGATACTTACGGACCCGTACGCGGACATCCTGGTATCGTTTTTGTGATCACACGCGCGCACCAAGAGCCACATCCCTCTTGGCTTTACTTCCATTCCATTAATTAATTAATTACCATCGCATCGCATTACCAAATTTTCTAACACAGCAGACTAAGGTCATTAGTCCAATCCGGAGCCTGTAAACTCGGGATCCAGTGCTAGATACAAGAGCGGCGTATAGAAAGGCCAATGCTCCGTATAAAAGTCTCAGATAATATGTATATGTTATTATCATAGTGCTACACGTTTTACTTACGTTCCTTATATTTCATATAAGATAGCACCATAGCCGCTAGTTCGTTTTATATATTGGTTCATATATACGAACCGATACTGTTAACTCACAACAGTAAATAATAAGCAACTATAAATATACAATTCATGCATATTAATTAACACATTAAGACAATCAATCTTGTCACAGATCACACAGAAGTCTGAACTGAGGAAGCCCTCAGAGACAATCAAAGACACATAACAACATACAAGTTATATCAACCAAATCCGAGCCCAAGGAGCAACCTTAGGACAACTCGGATCAAACCCCTTTACATACCGTTCACCCTGACTGTATTACTGTGGAGTATGAATCAGCAAGATCCTACGCTCCGTGTAGTCCGCTAGCTCGTCGAGCGTCTTGTCAGGGTACAATCTAAACGGTAATAAACTATAAGTCAATCTCCATGACTAACTACATCCGGTACTCCGAATAATAAGTAACCCCGACAGTTCACCCCTGTTTTCTACAGTTGTTCGTTACGGGTTTCTCTAAAACAGTCGGTTTTGTTACTTATAACGCGTACGTCATATATTTCAACTGTTAAGTTTAATTCACTATTTCCTTTTTAATCTTATCCACCATCTAGTTTAGGTACGTAACCCATAGTTGCATGTATGCATGCATGATTATATTATATTATATTCTTTTTCTTATTGTATCATTTATTTTATTGTATTCTCTTTCGTATTGTTTTATTTTCCCACCATCATTCATAATTCGACATGTTGTATAATCCCTTTATCTTTAGCAAATAATATTTGCTTCCAAAACTCATAACTTATAGTTCGTAACTATATTTTTTTTCCAAATAAACCACCACCATTAAATCATAAGGTTTTCAACCAAAATATATTTATCCACCTTATATACATTATTCTGTGTATGTATATATTTTACCACGTAGGTAATTCTCATGAGTTTCATAAACTCTTGTATTTTATGTTACATTTTATCATCTTTTATTGGATGATTATTCCCATTAGTTGTATTGTATTATACAACTTATATTAAGATTATTATCCTAATATCATGTAACATCTTATGTTGTATAATACAACTCCTAAGGTTTATTCCATAAACACCTTAGTTTATAAATCTCATTTATTTATAGTTTGTCACATTATTTATGTGAGTACCCTTCCTTATATTAATTTAATCTAAACCATATCATTGTCATAACATTTATAACATTATAGACCTTAGTCTAAAATTCATCTTTCAATTCTTATTAACTCAGTATAGCCCCTTAACTTAATTTACATTCCGTTGTGACCACATAACTTTATGTAAGGTTATACCTTATACTAATATCATACTATGTGATATTTTAATTCCCTTTAACTTATAACCTATAGTTTTTATACAAAACTATTTATTTGCCACATGGGCACCACATCAAAACCATATTCTTTTTCATAAACCATAGTTTCCTTTATTTACAAAATCACCCCTTTCTTTATACCATGTTATATATTCCATTTAATATAACATTTCTAACTTATAAAAAAAGGGTATAACCTATGGTTATTTTTTTAACTTTCGAACAGCCCTTGTGCTATTCCATAATTGCCATTCGGCCCTATTTATAACACATAGTTTCATAATTCATTAAAACTATATATTATACATATATCTTAATAAACACTCTGTATTATTCTAAAAATCATCAAATTTCTCCAAAGGGTTTTTATTACCTTTATTAACCCATATATAATCGGTATTTACTATACCACCTCATATATTTCTCCAAAGTGTCATAATGACATAATACTATATGTTATACATATATAGTTCATTTTAATCCAAAAGCAACCCAATAAATTCCTAAAAATTTCTAATAGCCCATGGGTGTTTAAAATACCATTATACACCCTTTATTTTTTGGTAATAACATATTTACCACATATGTTATAAAAATATTACCATAAAATACTTATCTTATATAAAACCTTAAATAAGTTATCTAACTTATTTATTTTGGTCAAAAACCTAGCATATGGTCAATGTGACCACCTTAATATTTCCTTGACCACCAATTCCTTATAATTACGGTTTAGTACCCAAACTTTCTAAGATTCACCATTTAACCCCAAAACTTTATAAAATCTTATAACTTTATTTTAACTCCTTTTTACCTCTAATTTTCGGCCTTATTATTCTAAAGCCCCCAAATTTAATTTAATTACACCTAATACCCCATTTATTTTCGGTAATGCATTTATACTACTTAAACTTAATTAAAAGCTTGTAAATGCATAAATAAAATGGCCTAAAATACATGGCCTTATTACAAACATTGGCTTGCAAAATAAATTACACATAAATGTCCCAAAACACTTATAATTCTCGGCCTCACCACACATTTTCCATTTAATTACCAAACTTCCACATAATGTCTTAAATTTGACATTTATGTTACTTAATCACTTAGATAAATTTGCTAAGCCATTTCTTTAAACATTTTAAGGTCAAAAATGACCTTATTACCATGTTTCTCTCACGGCAATTAATATAGAAATAGCTTAGAACATTCTAACTTAGCAAAGTTAATGTTTAAGTGATTTATACCTTGATTTAGCTTGAATAATTCCTTGTTTGAATTCGGCCAGCCTTAGATAAAATTCCAAAGCTTCTCTGCATGTTTCAAACAGCAAACAAGGCCTAGTTAGTCTCCAAGAAAGATCTAACCATAAGGAGTAATTTAATGTAAGATTAAGGCAAAAATCACCTTAAAAATGCAAGGGAAGTTCTAAGTGGTTCGACCTGAACCAAACACACCACAAGGTGTTAGATCCACCATATTGACATAGGAAATAGTTATATCTCGAAATGCTACCTTGTTGTTAGGTTTTACCTTGGAAAAAATGCCTTAAAAGAGGGTATTTCCTTTGGATCTCGGCCATCCATGCTCCAAATGGCTACCAACAGATTCCACATGAAAAGGAGAAAAGATGAGGCTATGACCAAAGTTTCACAGCCGAAACTTGAAGGGAATCAAAAGTTATGAGCTTAAAGCACATTTTTACCTTAAAATATAGATTTGGACAACCTTGGTCCCTCTACTGGTCTCAACCGATTTTAGCTCTTGTTCTAACCTTAGAACACTGAGAAAAGCCATAGGAATTGATGAGCCACGAAATCTAGGTGTTGGTAGTGAAGAGATGAAGAAAAGAGCTAAAAATGACATTAAAACACTTACATTAAGAGCTTAGGAGCTAGGTTTGCCTTCCATGCTCAAGAACAGACTTGAGAGCTTCTTAGGAAGGGAGAACTCGGCTGGGCAGAAGAAAATCGGACAAGGAAGGAAGGAGAAGGTGGGAAAGGTAGTGTAACACCCCTACTACGCACATCACATAACTTGGAATCGCAGCGGAATATAAACGACTAAACAGTAACTAAACGATTGGTGCTACAACGCCGTCAACCACCCACGTGGTTAACAAGGCTGAATAAATACAAGTGTACCGGTCTGATGATCAGACTCCCGAGCATAGAACTAATAACCATATATATACATCAACAAAATACCGAGTGTTTACATAAATCCTTCACTGTATACCGTCATAATCAAGTATATAACACGCCACGGAGCACAGGCGCATCCCAGGCAAACATCCAAAAGTACTCCAAAAGTAAACTACACCCTAGGATCTAGAGCCACTCCGCTTCTTCGATCCTCATCCTGCAGTAAAAGAAATATGGATCCCCCGAGGGGTCAGCAACCCTTGGCTGGCATGGTTAACGCGCAGCCCATCGACTACCGGAATGCGCGCAAACTATTTGTCATGATGACATGGTATTTATTTTAAAACACACAACTCATACATATATAACATAACATGGGTATTGTACACATCATAACACACATCACACACATACAATTCCTTTTAGGAAGAGAACCAACACAGTTAGTCCCTATTGGAGCCTAGAGAAGTTGCCATGCTCATACTTAGCTCGTTACATAACTCGTTACCGTCCGGTTAGATTGAACGGTTAACTTAACACAAGGTGCCTCGGATATAGTGATCCAAGCACACCCGAAATAACACATAGTATGCCCCTGTGGCCCGACGTGAGTCGTAAAATAGCCTTGGTTAAGCTAAAGGGAAGGTTGGAAACCAAATTGGAAACTCAACCATAACATATAGAGAATCGAACCGGTTATGACATCGACTCCCTGAAATACCCCAAACCTAAGTATGCTAAGTAAACATAAAATTATGATGTAGTAAGGCTAGAATATGCCTTAGAAAGATTGGTAGACAATTTTAACAAGGAAAAATACAAAAAGTGCCTTAAGGGCAATCAGGGCAAAAACGTGCTCTAAGCTTGGAGAGACTTGGGTGGGTACCCAAATAGCATGGTAAGACCTTAGTAATATTCTAATGGTCATTTTAAATCAATTAGCAAAGAAAACCAAGCTTGAAAACAAGTTAAAACACAAAATGTGCTTTAAGAAGTCTTAAAGCACATTTTTGAGAAATTGTCTTAGAATTGAGTTTTGAGTGGCTAAATGTCCATCAGTACTCTTAATCAACATGTGTACTAATTAGTATCACATTAGGAGGTCTAAATCAATGGGAAATCAAAAATTTCCCGATTATGCCTTGATTAGTGAATAGTAACATTTAGTGACTAGTTTAAGTTTTAATCATATAAGTCAATTAATTGGTCAACAAAGACCATGTTAGCCTTATATTAAAGGGTGGCCGGTTTTTATGTGGGGAGTCACCACATGAGTCATCAAATGAGAAAGGAAAGAAGAGATAAGTAAAGAAGTTACTATTTGCTTTATTAAAGCAAAATATCTTATATTACTCACTTTTCTCCTCTTTCCTCCATTTCTCTCTTTCACACCCACGGTTTCCTCTCTTCTCCTCTCTGTTCCAAAACCGAGAGAGCTGCTCTTCCATGGTTCTCCATCTTCAATCACTTGCCAAATACAACTCCAAGCTCCAAATCCAAAACAAATTGCATATTTGTCTTAGTTAGGTCAAGACCTATCTTTCTATCTTTTCAAATCTTTCAAAGCTCCATTTGGTGCCAAGAGGAACTCCATTTATGGGGGAAAATCAAGTTTGAAGAGCTCATTAGCTTCTCCATTCTCTAAGGTAAAGAATATGAAGAAAATTCAAGTTTCCACCATTCTTCTACATGGCCGAAAATTTCTACTCATGGGGCCTTGTTTTTATGCCTTGTTCTAGCTTGATTTGTTCACCAAGGACTAGTGGAGGTCCTATTTCATTCAATGCCAAAGTCTACCTTGAGACTTCAAAGGTAATCATCCACTTTTATGCCTTATAACACATTTCTAACCTAGGTTTTCATTCCGTGAGGTTAGTGTATTGTTTAGTACTCATATGAGTCCTTGAATATTGATTAGAACATTGGCAAAGGGGAATTTAAGTGGTGGCCGAGATCTATGCAAAGAAGGTCTAAGGAGGAATTAAGATAAGCTTGAGAAAACAAGGTAAAATGCTTACCTAATGGTGGTTTAAGTTTAAGGAATGAGTTCTAGATATGTACCAATGTAGCTTAGAGCTTACATTGTGTATTGGGTTATAAAACCTAAGAAAAAGAACTTAAACAAGCTTATGAACTTGTGACTAAGGAGCTAATGAGAATGAGTTAGTAATATAAGTTTAAGGTGGATTTAAGAGCATTATAACTACTATGAGATTGATGAGTGTATTTGCAGGTTGAAAGCTTATATATGTGTGGAAATTCAGTGTTTAAGTTTAAGTCATTTAAGGGCCTAAGAGCCATGTCATTTAAGAGCCTTAGTGCTATGCAATTTAAGATTATTGCACTATATTGAGTTTATTATGAATGAGTTGATTTGGGTGAGAATATGATGAGAAAGGGTTGATGTGTGTGAGATGATTGAATGAGAAACAATGCATTTGGGCATGATAATATACTAGAGAAACTATGGCAAAATTTAAGTAGGAAACAAAGTGTTTGGTGGTGGTTGTGAATTAATATGACCTAGGATTTACTAGGAGTCATTAAAGGAAATTTGCGTGGAAATGAGTTAACGAGTTGTTCTTGAAGTTTAGAATGGCCTAGAATTGTTTAGGAGGGATTAGAGGTTTGGAGGGTGTAATTTGTGTACCAAGAATGTGTACTGAGGGTTTGAGTGTTCATGATTTTATTAAGGGTGAGAAACTAAACGTTGGGTGTTGTAATATACTAAGGAGGTCATGTCAAAATTTGGAGAGGAAGCTAAGTGTTTAAGGTGTTCCAAGAGATTTTATGACTAAGGATGTACTAGTAACATTAAGGGTTGTCTTGGTGAAAATGGGTAAACTATGGAGCTCTTGAGTACTAGGAAGACCTAGTGGTGTATAAGAGGGACCAGGGGTTACAATGGTGAATTTAAGGCACCAAAACCATGGTTAAGGAAGCTAGGAAACTTGTACCAAGTTTGAAGGAAGAATAAGATATAATGACTCATAAGGATGTAAGCATGTGCTAGATTATAATAGTTTTGAGAAGTTTGAGTAAAGCAAGTGAGTATGCAAAATGATGCTTGAGGAGTAGTAAGATGGTTGTGAAGAAAACTTGGGTTAGTTGAGGTCTTTGGCAAAAATCTACATGTTGGAAGTGTAAGAAACTAAGCATAAGTGTTTAAGAGTTTCGTAAGAAATTGGTGAAAGATCAAGAATTAAGAATGAGTTTGGTGGATGAATTAGGAGGGTTTTAAGGTTCTAAAATGATGTTAAACATGCTAGAATACTTGTGGAGAGGTTAGGAAAGATGGGACAAGAAATGAGGTTGAACAGAGGTCAAAAATCATCGTTCTGGACACATTTAGTGTAGGTCCGGGTTTGCAAACTAGCACACAAACCCGGACCACACCAAAAACTATCCAGAGAGTTTTAGCCGTGGGATGGTCCGGGTTTGCAACCCAGGACTCAACCCGGACCAGTCCTAAAATTGTCCAGAAAGTTTTGCGATGTATTGGTCCGGGTTTACAACCTCGGACACAAACCCGGACCCATCAGAAAAAGCTACAAATGTTGAAAATGGGGTTTTAAGGTTGGGACTTGTTTGGTAATGATATTATAAGATTGTTAGGACATAATTAATGACATATAATGGTCCATTAGGGGCATACAACAAGCTTAAGAAATAATGAGAAGTAGTGGCTTTTAGGTTAAGGTTAAACTATAAGGACTTAAGAGGTGATAGGTGGGGATCGTTGAGTAAGTTAAGTAAGTTAAGTAGGTTAAGTAAGTTGAATTAAGTTAAGTGATTACAACCTAAAACTGAATGAATGTTTTAGGACTTGGGAATTTGGACTCCGGAAGAGAGTAAGCAACCGAACGACCAACGGTGAACGGTACAGTTGTTTTCTTCTCGTGACCTGCTTGCTAACAGTGTCCCTCGGCTTGTGTGCTATTTGTTTTTGTGTGCTCACTAACCAAGATAAAGCATGCAACCGGAATATATATATCTATATTGTTATTGTTGTGTGATGTTTGAAAACTAACACAACATACCGTGAGAACTTACTAACCAATGTTTAGTAAGGAATTGAGTGAGACTAAGGAACGCCCCCTAATGAGGGACGATATGAACCGAAGAGGTTAACCAAACAAACAGGGTCTTGAGATAACTACTAACTGGAACTTGAGTGAGGAAACCCGGACCGATCTCCGGTCATGCATGCTAAGAAAGGGGGTCGTTATCTATAGTAGATTCGACCTCCGATTAAGGACTTGTCTTCGGACTTGTTGCCTAGGGCCGGTTGCCGGCTCAGCTACGCTGGACTCCCGTCCAGAGTAGGTGGCATTAAGATGGTGCGGTGGGATCACCTAATCCCAGGTTTCGAATTAGATACACCAATCCTTCCAGGAAAGGTTTGTTATACGAGATTAGATTGAGATTGAGATTAGATTAAGGTAAGATTAAGTTAAGTTACAATCATTCCTTTTTAAAGGATGATTTGTATTATTGAGATTAAGATTAAGATAAGCTACATCCACTCCTTATTAAAGGATGGTTTTCTAAGATTAAGATAAGAATCAGATTGAGGTAAGACAAGGATGGACTAAGATTAAGAGGGACATTACTTAAGGAGTTAATAACTAACTCTCTAATTAAGGGAACGCATTTAAGTCGTTCGTTGTGTGTGAACTTTGATTGTTCATATCTGAGTTGTTGTTTATTGCACTTTCTATTATGTTGTGCATCTAATCAACCTCCATGCTATCGACAATTAGTCGTCGTAGCCACGTTAGCTTGGGGCCATGAGAGGATCGTACCAGCATTCGTGCTGACCCCCTCGGGGGCTTCCTTTTACTACACAGGTGAATATCAGGAGGCGGCTGT
This sequence comes from Limonium bicolor, assembly GCA_023374045.1. Lineage (NCBI taxonomy): Eukaryota > Viridiplantae > Streptophyta > Magnoliopsida > Caryophyllales > Plumbaginaceae > Limonium > Limonium bicolor. Next base: position 5,198,048 of record CM041781.1, on the reverse strand, counting down.
CGCGAGAGTAAGAAGGAGTAACAATGTTAAAGGCTAAGAGTGGCCTACGAGTTGTGCATGTACACTCGTAGGGCAAATGAGTTAGTAAGATGTATAGGTTGTGAGAGGATTGCAAGAAGGATATTAATGGTTAGGTTGTTAGACTAATGTTCAGTATATTCTGTAGTCAGGCCGTGGCAAGGTCCTGGATTGTAAAGAATTCCGCTGTGCATGTTTATATATATAACTGTTAAGTTGCGAGACCACATCTGGATTGAATTGGGGTGTTTACAAAAAGTGGTATCAGAGCGTAGTTACGCTCTGAAGACAAATAAAACGAACTTAGGAGAATGATGAGGGTGAGATTGAGTTATGGGTTAAGGGTTGAGAGATAGAGTGAGGTGCGTTAGTCAGGACTTCCTGGTGTTTACCGGATATCCATAGTCCTAGACCCCCCCTCCACATCCCTAACCCAAATATGTGGGACAAAACGCCAGAGAGAAGAAAGCCTTCTCTTACTCGGGGAAACCCGATCTGGCAGTTAGCTAACAGTGAGCAATACAAGAAACAACTTGTTGTACAACAGTTATGGAGAACTTGGAGGTTTTCAATGGAGCGCAACAGTGAAACAGGCGTTACCAATGGAACCTTACCAGTAAAAGAACGGTAATTACCGGCAACATGGGTCGACATGCTACGCAGTCGAAATAACCCGCAATACCAATGATAAGAAAAGCACTACGGGTGCAATAGAAAGGAAAAGGGAAGCGACATGAGTACCGGACAGTGGTCCGAAGAGCATAACAGTAGGATAATACCAAGCATAAGGATTGAGATTACTGGGAAGTCCAGTTAGAAACGGGAACTCCAAACCCCATACATGAAAAAGGTTGCAAAACCTGCCGACATAACGCGGACAACGGTGGAAACACATATAAATTGTATACCGAAATAGGACTACGATGTAGTGCCTAAAGGAGAATCATTACTTAGTAACCACAACAAGATGTGTGGAGACAAGGGCGAGGATTAAGACATAAGGAAATAATAAGGGGTTCCCTCAGAAAGAGGAACACCCTAATAAATGACAGCACTGTCAAACAACAAGGAAACTGCCGGATGGCCAGTTATCCACAATAAGAGATCATCGAAGGAGTCCCGAGGACTACCAATTATATGGGAATTAGAAGGAAGCATCACCTCCAGTGTACCTTGCACCAATAACCCATCCTGCATGGCGCACTTGCCATAGCAAGTGCTACCACGGTTAAGCTACACGGAAAGCCATCATGGCGAGGTAGGAGAACGCTACAGTTGTGACATTTAACACCGGATTGTAAAACCATAAGAATAGGAAAATAGGACCTTGGAAGGGCCTGACGGCCTGACCATGATAAGATGAACTGACACATCAGCCAGCAGGGAGCTGAGCTTAGACGAAATACTAAACCATATAAATACTAGCAACGTATAACCCACTACAACAACACCGACAGTACGGTAAAGAACACCAACCTCAAACTCCGAGGAAAACCTAAGAGATCGCTCGGTGATCCGAGCAAAACACTATATAAGCAATGATATACAAGAGATGTATTATAAGATACTATTGAGACTGTTGAAGCATCGACTTACAACGAAAACGGGATAAGACTCCCAGAGTGACCATTAAGGATACCAATAACAACATTCTTCAATGAAGATGACGGAAACCCAGAAAACAAGGATAAAATAAATAAACGTAAGCTATAACCTACTAAGGATTAAAGTCATACAACCCTGGGAAAGGAAAGCTCAGAGGACTACCCCCACAGAGCGGGCATAGTCGAGCCGAACAACTGATGAGTGACAGTTAATACTGTTTGTTTAACTCACTAACACCCAAGTATGATTGATCATCAACGGGTGGCATAGTCAACGGAAGTTGAACGAAGCGTTGAGATGGGAGTATATACGACAGGATAATATCCAACATGGACACGTAAGACAAACGCCTAATACGGGCCTAACCTTGACTATTAAAAGACAGAAGTCTAGTAAAATGACAGCGTCGTCGAAGACATTAAGTAACCTTAGATCACCTGAACAACTTCCCTAGCAGGAAGCAGGATGCAGCAACTTATCATGAAATGCGATACTACATTTAGTATGTAACCTAACGGTGGATAGTGCTCAAAGAACCAGAATCTTAAAGGGATGACCTGCAAATGAGTAAGAGTACAAATAATGAACTGAGACATTAAGCATTAAGAGCCTACGAGCCAAGGATGTTAACCACATCAGAGCCCAAGGCGCAATAAGTTATAAGAGAGCTTGTTTATGCCACGAAGGGACTACAATTTGTAGATATGAACGGTTACCAAACCTATAACTTAGATTAGGAAGAACATTACCAAGAAAGGGTACCAATGAGAATATTGAGATAATGCTAAGGACAGGAGCGGAGAACAAACCATGCCTTTTAGGGTGGGGATACCTCTCCTTGTTGTGAGGCCATGAGTGGGAATGAACCCCTCAAAAGGGCTTTCACATATTAGAGATAAAATACATTTTGTTTAGGAAATGGAAACTATGAACCTTGAGATTACCTTAGAACATACCAGATACACTTGAGTAATAATGAAGGTGGCACAGATAGACCCCATATCCAACACCCAGGATGTAAGAATTAGTAATGGGCAAGATAAACATTGTGACTGCACATTATGGCACGTCAATTAATCAATGCTCAGAAGAGCTTGTGACTCAGTGGATGACTTCTTCAGTAATCAATTAAACTACATGGTAGATAACATCACTAAGGATGAAAGAAAGCGAAAGAGATTAACCTACTTACGAATCTGAAAGAACTCCCAGTGTGTTTACACCAAGAAGGGATTGAGTATAAGGTAAGACATTAGAATAAGTGAATAAGAGGTTGCACCATCAATGGGCAACATGGTAAGGGCCAACTACCACGGTAGTAGTGGTCGTGAGTACAATAGTTAGAAAGGTGGATTAAGTCATGGTGCGCGGTAAGGCGACCATTATGAATGATCCGTCAAATATTGACACTGAGGCAATTAGATTTATGAGTTAAGACCAGTATAAGTAAGAAAATAAGATGGTAGACGAACTGAGCATTGATGCCAGTAGTCTGGACCTATTTAGGTAAGATTTTACAGGAAGCACACTACCCATTCCTTAAGGAACTGGAAGTGCATTCCTAGTAGCATAAATATGAGGAACAAGATAAGAGGCTCTACGAAGAGACCTAATTATTAAGAGACCGAATCACGACGGAATACAGAAAGGAGCCGGAGTATACCATAACCAAGGACTCAGTAAATGGACTTCCCTTGATTAACTTCAAGAAGAACAATAAATGTTATCATGGAACAATGAAAGGAGATCGACAACAGAATACTTCATAATTAGCAATAGCTAAACGTGTGACGGACACTATGAGTTTACTAAAACGAGACGTGGGACGACTGCACCCACAGGGGCTTGCAGGCCTGACACGCTCATTTATGAGTTAGTTGGGTAAGTAGTAATGTACCAGTAAGGTACCCCATGCATGTGAACGAGTGGTGTAAGGAACACGGGAAGTAGTCGACTCCGTACCACCGACAACGACGCAAGATCAGACAAGAGCAACTACTACCACAAACAGTCGAAGAGAAGAATTCAGTTGAACCAGCAACACAGAGGAACCAAAGAACAAATAATTATGGACTATGAAGTGCGAAGAGCACGAATTGTTAAGTACAGACATTGGACATGTCTTAAGATGTAAGAGATTAAGACTGTAAAGCGCATATGCACTAAACAGTAGTTTCAGACTAAGAACCATCCTCAGACCAAAGGTCAGTTGGGGAGAACAATTTAGACATTCGAGAAAATACTAAGAGTATGAGCATAAGATCTTTAAGGAGAATTGATAGACGAGTTACAAACTCATTAAGGCCGTGTATATATAAATATAACACGTGTCCATTAAGACAATTAAGTCTAAGACTATCAGAGTCGTGCAGCGGAAGCTAGCAGATCACTACCTTTGAGATTAGACCAAACTAAGATAAGGAAACGGTATAAGTACCGTTAAGAATCCTCGATACAGAGACTAAGTCATTTCTGATCGAATTATAAGTGAGATAGATGACGTGGACGCTAGAATGCTTGGTGAGAATTAGACATCTTGAACTTATGTTCAAGAATGTGATGGTGTTGATTACGTGGGCGTAATCCATTTTAAGGGGGGTAGAGCGAAAACCGCTTATCGTATGTTTGAGTACTTAGTACATAAACTACGGTGTGCATAGCACACAAAGGAATATGAGAATATGTTTTATACAAACATTTTGAGATAAATCATGGTTATTGCACACAGAAGATGTGAATGCCATACATATTAAGTACCTATCTTGTTAACTCCGGTGTGAGTACAAGTTAAGAGAATTAAGGAAGAGGATTAAGGAGACTTAAGAAATAAGAATATGAGGTATGAGTCAATATGAGACTATGTGGGATATAAGAATATGAAATACCCCGGATCTAAAAATGGTGATTTAATTACTCTAATAATACTATTAAGGGCCTAATTGTGCCTAGAGAGTATTGGTAAAAAGAATAAAACCAAAAGAAAAGAAAATGCGTTAAACGCGAAAAACGCTAAAACGCGCATTAAATGGAAATAAGAGATATATAATCTCGTAAGGGTCCGAGATGGATTCCTAAGGCTTTTTAGGCCTAATTAGTATACGGGAATGATTCCCGAAGAAACGGACCCAAATAATGGATTAAAACGCTAATTAAGCATAAAAGCACGTTTTCGAGAAAACCCGAAAACGTGACTTTAAGTGGTCAAATGGACCCGTAAAAATTATGTTGATTAAATAACTATAATTACGTATTAATGGAGGCTTAATAACCATTAAAATTAATTAAACGAGAAAATTCCGAAAAAACGGACCCGGTATTGAATAGTGACAAAACCGGGAGACGAGACGCGTTTAATTCGAAAAGACGAAAACGACCCGGGCTATTATTTAATGTGGGCCGGTTTTAATTATAATGTGTACACCCATTAATAGCTTGCTAGCTATTAAGTAATAACAAGACAAATAAATAAATAAGTAAAGTGAATAGTGTAAAGCAAAAGTAAAATAAGTACTTCTCCCCCCTCTTTTCTTTCCATTCACGATTTTTCCCCCTCCAAACTGAGCACCTTCTTCTTCCTTACCTCTGTACGCTGGGCGACTCCACACAGCACACCACCTCCATCTTCTATCCCTCTAACTTGCTCATTCCTTCACCGAATCGCACAAAATTGCCACCGTTAGACTCGTATCGGCGAGGGCTACGTTTTGTACCCCTCAAACTTGATTCCCCCACCTTCACTTCCATGGATGTTGGAGCTTTTAAAGCTTTAAGAGCTGATTTTAACTCTCCTCCACCTCCTTAATGTCTTAAGGTAATAATAAGTAAGAGTTTTGGCCATTTCAAGCTTGTTCTTGTAATTTGGGAAATGTTCCCCCACGTTGAAAATTTCCTCCATTTCAGCCGATTTCACCTTGCTCTTGTGGGGTGTTGGAAATTCCATTATTTGATTGCCAAGCTCTCCTTTTGGACACTCTAAGGTAATGTCAAAGTTAAGCCTTAAAAACTAGCTCTTAAATACTAGTTTTGTAAGGAGGGTTTGAATTAATAAGTTTGATATATGTTATGGGGATATGATTGTAGTTGGCAATCTATGCCCCTTTGTTTTGATGTGGAAACATGAAGAGAAAGAGGGAACAAGAGAAAGAGGAAGAAGAGGGAGAAAACCGAAAAGGAGCAAGGTAAAAAGCTTACCTTGAGCTAGTTTTTGTGACTTGTGAGTTAATTGATAGGTTGAATTAAGGACCTTGAATGTGGTGGTCATGATACTATAATGTTGTTTTTGAATGGGAATGTTTCAATGGGTTTAAGTGTGTAAAATGAACCTAGGAAACCAAGCTAGTTATATGTGAACAGGTGGGAAGAAGTGCTTGTGAGTTGATTTTAGTGTGGTGAAAAATGCTTAGTAAAGCAAGTAATGCTGTCAAATTTCCTAGGGATGTATGGACTTGAGTGTTCTATTCAAAGGAAGAAACTAGGTGTTTAAGAGGTTTAAGTGGTTGGTTAAGGGCTTGAAAACCAAACTAAGAAGAAGAGTGTGTAGTAGTGGAAATAATGTCATTGAGTGCTAGGAATGGCATTATTGTGGAGTATTGGATGGTTGAGACAATACCAAATCTGTTACAAGTTAGAAGAACAAGAGAACTAGTTATGATATGTAAGTGACTTTGAGCAAGAATTGAGTTATAGGTTTGATCCATGATTTAAGGAAGTTAAGAGCATGATTAAGGTGCTAAAATATGTTGGATTACATGTGGAAAGATTAAGGAAAGATTAGAGGTGATTTAGGGTTAAAAGTGGTGAAAAACTGCAAATTTTGACAGTTCCAGGGGTTGTCCGGGTTTGCAATCGGAATGCAAACCCGGACATAGCAAAAACATGGCAGAAGGTCATCCCAGGGGATGGTCCGGTTTGTAAACCCGGACACAAACCCGGAACATATGAAAAACGACAGAAAGTGATTCCAGTGTTTGGTCCGGGTTTGTAACCCCGGACACAAACCCGGACCAGGCAAAAATTGTAACAGAATGTGTTTTAAAGTGTCCTGATGATGGGGAAGTGAATGGTAATGATGTTAGATGATGTTAAGGAAGCCTTGTTTGGTGAATAATTAAGGTCTTAAGAAGTGTAAACAAGTGTTAGAAGTGAGTGAGAATTAAGAGCCTAAATTTACAAGAGTAAAACTAAGTGTAACGGAGTAATATTCGTTTATCTACCGGAAGCATTGTTGTTAATAGAATCACTTGATATGTGATTAGTGTTTCGGGAGTGAGATCCGAGGAACGAGTGGTGACCCGGTAAAGTATATCCATGGTGAAAGGTATGATTTCTCATGCCCCGTATGCTAACCGAGTTACTCTGATTTGTGTGTTTGTTTGCCGGCTTAATCAAGATTAAAGCATGAAAGTAATCCCTTGTTTGATTAAGTATGCTTTATTGTATGTTGTATGAACTAACATACTTGCATGCCGGTGTGGTCTAACATAGTGTATAGACCGACTCATAGAGAGTAGTGATTGACTAGGAACTCGTAGATGGGTAGTCTCACGAACAATGGTAACATGCAAACGCACACAAGCTATCGATTAAAGTATAACGATAACGCAAACAAATGAACTCCCTAGAACGTGAGGAGATGTACGGGTTGAGTTAAATACCCGATAACGGTTAGTAAACCTTATTGAAACAATCCACGGAATAAATATTGTGGAGAGATAAATGAACCTCCAACGAGAGGATCGAAGTTAGCCCAATAAAGTGAACTTATAAGAAAGGTAAAAGAGACCAAGGGACTATGTAACTCTCTTGAGACATGGTCGACCTCCTATATGAGGATTTTACCCTGTATAAGAAAATAACCAAAAGTACAAGTAATGAATGTAAGGGTAACCCTTAAGCCTAAGATTACCCGAATTTAAGTAAAGTTCCCAAAGTCATTAGAAACATCAAGAGAGATGCTTCTAAACTAATATACATGAAATTATTATAACTCCGAGAGAGGAGTGTATGGAAACGTGAGTAGTTCGAGAGTAGTCGGACCTATGTAAAAGAGATTGGAACTAAGGAGAGTTCCGGGAGCTAGTGAACCTCCCACCATGCTAGACCCAGAGTAGGGTCGAAACCGGGAAGTAAGACTATGCTAGAGAGCCATGAGTTTTGGCTTAAGTATGTAAAGAGAGTAACAAGCGTGACGTAGGAGACCTGTAGTGTCTCGAGAATCTACAAGAGCTTGAGTATGAATAACCCAAGAGTATGGGTGAGATATGAGAATAAGTAACCCGAGAGTGTGGGTAAGTATAAGAATGGGTAGCCCAAGAGAATGGGTGTGTATACGAATAAGTAACCCGAAGAGCGGGTGAGGTATTGAATAAGTAAACAAGGCATAGTGGAGGAATAACCCTCAATGCCTAAGAGTAACCAGTTACCCTTAACAACATTGTTATGTTAGTTAGGAATCGTGTTCCGTGATTGGATGTAGATTCCTTGAGTGATATACATATATATTGTATTGCCATGATGCATGTTGTTTGATTAAATGAGCTCCATGTATATCCGACCCAAAGTAGTCGGCGTACCGCGGTTAGCACGCGGTATATGCGAATTTCATGCGCAGCGTAAGCTGACCCCCTAGGGGGAATTTTTAGTGTGCAGGTACTTGAAGCTGACCACCGTTCGAGAGAGTAGGACAGGGACGGCTGTGAGCATGGGTAGCTAATTGTAATTACTTATGCGTTTGAATGAGGTGTAAGTCCGAGTATGTTATCGGCATCCGTATATTGTAAGACTCGGTATAGTAGAGATATGAATTGAGTATTGTATTTGTATGAAGTACTCGGTTGTTCCAGTTCATCAGACCGTTACGGTATGTAAGAAGGCCTGGTTAGCCACATGGGTGGCTAACGGCGTTGTTTCACCCCTCGTTGTAATTAGAGTTCCGCTGCGTGAGTAGAAGTAATTAGTAACATTTAAGAGGTAATGACGAGATTAATGGTTGGGGTGTTACAAAAAATGGTATCAGAGCGAAGTATCGCTCTGATGACTGGAAATACCGAGCTTAGGAAATACCGAGTTAGGAATTAGTGAATTAGGGCTAAGGGTTGAGTGGTAGCGTGAGAGATGCGCTAGTTAGGAACTTCCAGTATGATCTGGATACCTACAATACCAAACCCGCCCTCCACAACACCCGTATTAAAAGTTCGGGAAAGAACGCCAGAGAGGCGGGGAAACCCGATCTGGCAGTGGTTAAATATTTCATTTTGAACCAGAACCTGTCATGCGGTAGATCCCGAGAAACCGGAAATCCCGGAGACGGATCCCGCTGAAATGACAACAACTGCATGCAATGACGGAAGGTCGAGACATCCTAATCCAAGGAGACCAGAATTTGTGGCAGCTTGGGGCGACATGCTTAGCAGTCGCGAGAACCCAGCTGGTCGAGCAGCAGTGAGAAGGATGCACCAATCGTGCGACAAGACGGACTTATGAGAACTAACGAGAACCGGGACACAAGTCTACGGACCGCCATAGTTAACTAATACCACCAATGGTATATGTATTGGACTAAGGATCTAGTCAAGAGTAGATGCACCCCCCTGCCACACCCAAAGAGATTGCAATACTTAACGGATACAGCTTAGACAACTACGAGCATAACTACGGGATATACCCGAATAGGACTACAGAAGTAGTACCTAAATAAGTTAAACCTCGGTAACCACAGTAAAGACGTGGGAACGAGCAACGAGGTAAAGCATAAATTAAAGTAATTAAGGAACTCCGAGAGTGGAGGAGCACCTAAATGAACGACAGTCATGTCAAGATGAGTGAGAAGCAGCTCTAAGGAGTAGTTATCCAACTAAAGATCAAGGAAGAGCCGTCAAGGCTACCAGATACAATGTGAACAATACCGTGACCGGTATGAGTTAACCTAAAAACCGCCTGTACCGCGCACTTGCCTCGGCAAGTGCAGTAATAACGGGACCGTTAAGAAGAATCTTAACAAGTGACAAGTACTTAGCAAGTACCAAGATGGCGAACAAAGCCAATATAGCCACTTAAACCCTAAGAATTGTGAAACGAAACCTTGAAAAGGCATAACGGCCTGATCATTATATAAAGAACATACCAGTCAGCGAGAAGCTGGACTCGGTAAGGAACAGCCGGCATTGAAATGCCATGAAGAACTTACTTTTAAAACTTGAACTTCCTTTCAGAACATAAAATTTTCCAAAAACCCCCAAAGTTTTAAAACCAAACCAGTGAACCACGATAAGTTATTATAGGACCATATAAGAGGAGTTGGCAACAGAATACTTCACTTAGGCGTGACCGACACTACAAGTGTACACAAACGAGACATGGAACGACCGCACTCCAAAGGAGCTTGCGGGCCTGACAGACCAGTTATGAGTTAGTCGGGTAAGTGGTAACGTATCAATAAGATACTCCATGTATGTATACAAGTAGAGTACGGTACACGGGAAGTAGCCCACTCCATACTACGGACGAAAGAGCCAATTCAAACCAAGACAGTTGGACACCTCGAATGATCGAAGAACATAAGGAAGCTTACCAAGATTAAGGAGTCTAGAATCCAGTAAGGTGACGGACCTAAGGATATAGCGTTAATAAGCGCGAGAAGCACAGAGTATTAAGCACAGACATTGGATATGTCTCAGGAAATACCTAATAACTGGGTGAATACCAGTGTAAATAATACGGCGAATGCCTAAATGAACTTATTAATGTACGATAAACGGGATAGAATTCCCACTTTATACCTCACTGAAGAGAATAATGACCTGACCCAGAAGGTATTAGAAGGTACCAAGGATCTACCCAATAATGGGAGACATTACAACCCTAAACGGGATAGTCAAGGACATAGCCGCAAGGCGAAGTCACAACTGAACATAACCATGAGTACAAGCCAGATGTAATGGCATTACTCAGTAACACCCAGGAGCAATCCGAGAAGGGTGCCGGAGTCAACAGTAGTTGAACGAAACATCGTGTTGAGAACACAAGTGTTTAAGCAAACACTCGGGTAGAACCCGAAGGGATCCCTCGTAACACGGGATACCCTAAAATGCTAGAGGGCATGAATTAGTATCAAAATACTTTAAGGGTCTTCCATGTTTGGAAGCGTGATGAAACTACCATATCAAAACCCAGTAATACCTCCAAACCATTTAATGGTATACGGAGAAGCGGAAACCTGTATAAACAGCCCGCATGGAGCATGGCGAGGCAATGTGGCTTATAAGCCGGTAAACTAACTGCAACTTGTAGATCTAAACGTTGTAAACCTATGCATAGAGGCATAAGAGGAACAGTGGAGAATGAACCACTACCTTAGAGTGGGGATACCACTTGTTATTATGGGGCCTATGGAGCGGCATTTGCGTGAATCCTCCAGAGAAAGGCTACCACCTAGGTATGAAATGTGAAACCGCTAGTGCGGTGTAGTAAAACTTGAGCATGTGTATATTGCCAATGAGTATATGAACTATAGTAGAGTGTAAGGAGGAACCTCGATTGCGGCAATTCTAAACCGAAGAGTAATCAGTTGAGTAGTAAACACTGTATGTGTGCAATATGAACTGCAGAGTAAGCAGTGCGCAAGTGCGCAGAGAGATTTTAAAGAGTAACGTATTTCATTGAGCTAAGTGAATGGCAAGCCATAGTATAAATGGCGGGAGTACATGAGCGGCAGCTAAAGTAGTAGCGGATGCCATATAAGTGAATGTTGTAACGAGTAGAACAAGGTTCGCAGTAAGAGTATATTCGGTTAGTGATATGAAGCTGATAAGGAAATGTGGTAAAGAAGACATGATCATTCCTATCTCATGAGAGATTTACTGTCAAGGGTTTACGCTTCTGCACTCTGTATGACTGAGTGTTTTGGTATTGCACTTGTGCGGTAATGATCAAGTGGGAGAGCCAGGAATTGAGAAATGTCAACGAAGCCTGTTGAGTGAGAATCTAGAGAGATAACCGTGCGGCCATTGGCCAAAGATGCACAAAGAACGTGGGCAGTAACCCACAGGGCCCAGGATCGATATGTGGAAAAAGGCAGAGTATATGAATGAAGAACTCTGGTACAGAACCAAGAAACAAACATAATCCATGAGCCACTATTAAACGAGGAAGCACTACATGCTAAGTAGTAGCTTGACCTCAACCGACAACAAGTCGGGAAAATAAGTGAATAATCACAAAGGTATACAGTGTTATACGAAGTAGATTCCAGAGAACTGGAGAGACAATCTAAAATTCATCGAATTCGCATACGGTAAGAGATACCAAGCGACGATTGAAATACATGAGAATACCAAAGAGCGAATTAAGCTCTAGTTATCAGGTCACGCAGCAGAAGCTTGTGGACCGTGATTCAGGGTTAAGTATACCTATATCATAACCCCTTGAAGCCTTAGAGGCTAGAACCGAACCCGGTTATGAGTTAATTAACCGTATTGAAGTTAAAACACTTCATAATGCCGAATTATGAACCAATGTTCAGTGATAACATATGGTTGGTTACGCGGGCGTAACCCCTTTTAAGGGGGGTAGGGCGAGAAACCGCTTAGAGTATGTTTTACGTAGTGCGTAAACTACTATGTGCATAGCACAAAAGAAATTGTTTTGATGATTGGAACTCATGTTACATAAACATGTACCCATTCATCGTGTAAGTATGAGTATTATGCATGAGATGCAAGTAATGTGTATGTAATATATGAAAAGAGGAGTAGAGAACTCTGGGGAATGAGAATCCCTATAGTATATGTCTAGTGAGATTAGACATGAGATGATGAGTATGAATCGGCATGAAACCGATGTTAACCTAGAGGGAGTGAGTTCCCTAGGTGATTTTATTTGAGAATGATGATGGAGTGAGTTCCATCCTTGGAGTTGTATGTGTATGTTTTAAATTGAGTAACAATTTGAGAAAAGAGTCATGAGTTGCTTAGGAAAAGTAAGAAGCAAATGATATGACAAAAACCTAAGTCTAGGACTAGAATAATTAAAAGATTGTTTTATGAATATGAGTAAAAGATAAAAGATAGAAAACGAAAATGTTTGACTATCTGATTGTTTGAAACTGACGTGGGAGGTGGAACTTGATCTGCTAGCGATCAAGGGAAACCGAACACAAATTGGGGTGGAAGGATAGTTCAACACTGATGCTGATCACATCAGTGTTAGATGATTCCTGAAGCTCCCTATAGTGGTCACAAGTAATCACGCTAAGAAAGATACAGCTACCATAAATCTGATTTGGAGTTGTGTGATGTTTTAAAAAGAATTTTCAAACAGATTTTGAAAAAGAATTTCCTTCAAGTATGAAGATGGAAATGAAACTGGTTTTTGAAACCGCTATCACCCGCCGATGGCTGGCCTTAAGTCTTGATGACCGGTAGAACGGTGGGCGTGTACTAGTTTTGAAACCATTGCACCGTACGTGCGGCGGTCCTAAGTGACCGGTTGGGGCGGTGTCAGTGTGTGATTTTTCCAAAGGCAGCGGGACGGGGAGAGTACCCTGAGATGTTCCTGTGTTGAGTGAGTCAACCAGAGTGCCTGAGGATATGTATATGTGTAACGTTTTGATCAGAACCGAAGGGACCGTGGGCCAGAGAGAGTAAGTGCCCATTTGTCATGAAACGGCCGTGAACCAGAAAGAGTAAGTGTTCAACGTGACCGGTACCTGAGGGATCAGTAGTATATCACTCAACATGGATTCGAGGACTGTAGTGCCTTCTTGTCTTCGGACCGATTCCATGGAGAGAGAACAAAAAGTATTTTTGATTGCTATACATGCTGTGATATGTGTGTGGTATGTGTAGTATTAAATGAGACTGACTTGTGGAGTCAGTAGGGTTATACATGTACTATAACCTTGGCATTGAATGCCATAAGAGTAACCACTTAGATTCATCAACTTTGAGGACAAAGTTCCTAAGGGGGGTAGATTTTACCCCGGATCTAAAAATGGTGATTTAATTACTCTAATAATACTATTAAGGGCCTAATGTGCCTAGAGAGTATTGGTAAAAAGAATAAAACCAAAAGAAAAGAGAAAATGCGTTAAACGCGAAAAACGCTAAAAGCGCATTAAATGAAATAAGAGATATATAATCTCGTAAGGGTCCGAGATGGATTCCTAAGGCTTAGTTAGGCCTAATTAGTATACGGGAATGATTCCCGAAGAAAACGGATCCAAATAATGGATTAAAACGCTAATTAAGCATAAAAGCACGTTTTTCGAGAAAACCCGAAAACGTGACTTTAAGTGGTCAAATGGACCCGTAAAAATTATAGTTGATTAAATAACTATAATTACGTATTAATGGGCTTAATAACCATTAAAATTAATTAAACGAGAAAATTCCGAAAAAACGGACCCGGTAAGTGAATAGTGACAAAACCGGGAGACGAGACGCGTTTAATTCGAAAAGACGAAAAACGACCCGGGCTATTATTTAATGTGGGCCGGTTTTAATTATAATGTGTACACCCATTAATAGCTTGCTAGCTATTAAGTAATAACAAGACAAATAAATAAATAAGTAAAGTGAATAGTGTAAAGCAAAAGTAAAATAAGTACTCTCCCCCCCTCTTTTCTTTCCATTCACGATTTTTCCCCCTCCAAACTGAGCACCTTCTTCTTCCTTACCTCTGTACGCTGGGCGACTCCACACAGCACACCACCTCCATCTTCTATCTCCTCTAACTTGCTCATTCCTTCACCGAATCGCACAAAATTGCCACCGTTAGACTCGTATCGGCGAGGGCTACGTTTTGTACCCCTCAAAATCTTGATTCCCCCACCTTCACTTCCATGGATGTTGGAGCTTTTGAAGCTTTAAGAGCTGATTTTAACTCTCCTCCACCTCCTTAATGTTTAAGGTAATAATAAGTAAGAGTTTTGGCCATTTCAAGCTTGTTCTTGTAATTTGGGAAATTTTCCCTCACGTTGAAAATTTCCTCCATTTCAGCCGATTTCACCTTGCTCTTGTGGGGTGTTGGAAATTCCATTATTTGATTGCCAAGCTCTCCTTTTGGACACTCTAAGGTAATGTCAAAGTTAAGCCTTAAAAACTAGCTCTTAAATACTAGTTTTGTAAGGAGGGTTTGAATTAATAAGTTTGATATATGTATATGGGGATATGATTGTAGTTGGCAATCTATGCCCCTTTGTTTTGATGTGGAAACATGAAGAGAAAGAGGGAACAAGAGAAAGAGGAAGAAGAGGGAGAAAACCGAAAAGGAGCAAGGTAAAAAGCTTACCTTGAGCTAGTTTTTATGTGACTTGTGAGTTAATTGATAGGTTGAATTAAGGACCTTGAATTGTGGTGGTCATGATACTATAATGTTGTTTGTGAATGGGAATATTTCAATGGGTTTAAGTGTGTAAAATGAACCTAGGAAACCAAGCTAGTTTATATGTGAACAGGTGGGAAGAAGTGCTTGTGAGTTGATTTTAGTGTGGTGAAAATGCTTAGTAAAGCAAGTAAGTGCTGTCAAAATTTCCTAGGGATGTATGGACTTGAGTGTTCTATTCAAAGGAAGAAACTAGGTGTGTTTAAGAGGTTTAAGTGGTGGTTAAGGGCTTGAAAACCAAACTAAGAAGAAGAGTGTGTTAGTAGTGGAAATAATGTCATTGAGTGCTAGGAATGGCATTATTGTGTGGAGTATTGGAGGGTTGAGACAATACCAAATCTGTTACAAGTTAGAAGAACAAGAGAACTAGTTTGATATGTAAGTGACTTTGAGCAAGAATTGAGTTATAGGTTTGATCCATGATTTAAGGAAGTTAAGAGCATGATTAAGGTGCTAAAATATGTTGGATTACATGTGGAAAGATTAAGGAAAGATTAGAGGTGATTTAGGGGTTTAAAAGTGGTGAAAAACTGCAAATTTTGACAGTTCCAGGGGTTGTCCGGGTTTGCAATCGGAATGCAAACCCGGAACATAGCAAAAACATGGCAGAAGGTCATCCAGGGGATGGTCCGGGTTTGTAAACCCGGACACAAACCCGGAACATATGAAAAATACGACAGAAAGTGATTCCAGTGTTTGGTCCGGGTTTGTAACCCCGGACACAAACCCGGACCAGGCAAAAATTGTAACAGAATGTGTTTTAAAGTGTCCTGATGATGGGGAAGTGAATGGTAATGATGTTAGATGATGTTAAGGCCTTGTTTGGTGAATAATTAAGGTCTTAAGAAGTGTAAACAAGTGTTAGAAGTGAGTGAGAATTAAGAGCCTAAATTTACAAGAGTAAAACTAGTGTAACGGGAGTAATTTCGTTTATCTACCGGAAGCATTGTTGTTAATAGAATCACTTGATATGTGATTAGTGTTTCGGGAGTGAGATCCGAGGAACGAGTGGTGACCCGGTAAAGTATATCCATGGTGAAAGGTATGATTTTCTCATGCCCCGTATGCTAACCGAGTTACTTGATTTGTGTTTGTTTGCCGGCTTAATCAAGATTAAAGCATGAAAGTAATCCCTTGTTTGATTAAGTATGCTTTATTGTATGTTGTATGAACTAACATACTTGCATGCCGGTGTGGTCTAACATAGTGTATAGACCGACTCATAGAGAGTAGTGATTGACTAGGAACCCGTAGATCGGGTAGTCTCACGAACAATGGTAACATGCAAACACACACAAGCTATCGATTAAAGTATAACGATAACGCAAACAAATGAACTCCCTAGAACGTGAGGAGATGTACGGGTTGAGTAAATACCCGATAACGGTTAGTAAACCTTATTGAAACAATCCACGGAATAAATATGTGTGGAGAGATAAATGAACCTCCAACGAGAGGATCGAAGTTAGCCCAATAAAGTGAACTTATAAGAAAGGTAAAAGAGACCTAAGGGACTATGTAACTCTCTTGAGACATGGTCGACCTCCTATATGAGGATTTTACCCTGTATAAGAAAATAACCAAAGTACAAGTATATGAATGTAAGGGTAACCCTTAAGCCTAAGATTACCCGAATTTAAGTAAAGTTCCCAAAGTCATTAGAAACATCAAGAGAGATGCTTCTAAACTAATATACATGAAATTATTATAACTCCGAGAGAGGAGTGTATGGAAACGTGAGTAGTTCGAGAGTAGTCGGACCTATGTAAAAGAGATTGGAACTAAGAGAGAGTTCCGGGAGCTAGTTGAACCCTCCCACCATGCTAGACCCAGAGTAGGGTCGAAACCGGGGAAGTAAGACTATGCTAGAGAGCCATGAGTTTTGGCTTAAGTATGTAAAGAGAGTAACAAGCGTGACGTAGGAGACCTGTAGTGTCTCGAGAATCTACAAGAGCTTGAGTATGAATAACCCAAGAGTATGGGTGAGATAATGAGAATAAGTAACCCGAGAGTGTGGGTAAGTATAAGAATGGGTAGCCCAAGAGAATGGGTGTGTATACGAATAAGTAACCCGAGAGAGCGGGTGAGGTATTGAATAAGTAAACAAGGCATAGTGAGGAATAACCCTCAATGCCTAAGTAACCAGTTACCCTTAACAACATTGTTATGTTAGTTAGGAATCGTGTTCCGTGATTGGATGTAGATTCCTTGAGTGATATACATATATTGTATTGCCATGATGCATGTTGTGATTAAAATGAGCTCCATGTATATCCGACCCAAAGTAGTCGGCGTACCGCGGTTAGCACGCGGTATATGCGAATTTCATGCGCAGCGTAAGCTGACCCCCTAGGGGAACGTTTTTAGTGTGCAGGTACTTGAAGCTGACCACCGTTCGAGAGAGTAGGACAGGGACGGCTGTGAGCATGGGTAGCTAAATTGTAATTACTTATGCGTTTGAATGAGGTGTAAGTCCGAGTATGTTATCGGCATCCGTATATTGTAGACTCGGTATAGTAGAGATATGAATTGAGTATTGTATTTGTATGAAGTACTCGGTTGTTCCAGTTCATCAGACCGTTACGGTATGTAAGAAAGGCCTGGTTAGCCACATGGGTGGCTAACGGCGTTGTTTCACCCCTCGTTGTAATTAGAGTTCCGCTGCGTGAGTAGAAGTAATTAGTAACAGTTTAAGAGGTAATGACGAGATTAATGGTTGGGGTGTTACAGAATAAGATAACATTATGAGATGCAATTTGATATGATTATGAGTTAGGATATGGTAATGCTATGTGGTATGAGACAGTGGAAGTTGATATGAGACTGATATAGAACTTAGTAGGAATTTAAGTCTTGAGGTAATTACTAAGAGATGAATGGGGAATGTTTGATGGAATGAGTCCACACTTTGGAGATGTATTGATTATGATTAGAAGAACTAAAAAGATAGAAAATTGGACATGAGTGAATTATTTGGATGTTTGAAAATGACGTGGGAGGTGGAACTTGATTTTCTAGGGATCAAGGGAAACCGAACACAAATTGGAGTGGAAGGATAGTTCGACACTGATGCTGATCACATCAGGGTTGGATGATTCCTGAAACTCCCTACCAGTGGTCAATTAAATCACACTATGGATAGAGGCCTTAAGATAAATGAAATTGGAGTTGTTTGTATTTTTAACTAGGAATTATTCCTCACATGACCTCGTAAAAAGGATTACCTTTTTACAGAGTCTCGCCCATGAAGTCGAGGACGCACGAGTCTTTGTCTTCGGACCGGTGACATGGGGAGAGCAGCGTGTTTTGTATTCTGGCCCATGGTGACGAGGACGAATGACCATTGTCTACGGACCGGTGACATGGGAGAATACGTTGGAAGTTATGTGAATGTTTTAATCATCAAAAAGGAACAAAAGGAATTTTGAGTGCTACACATGCTTAAGCATGTTGTGTGATATTTAAGTATAAGAATATGGCGGATCTAATGATCCAATGAGATTAAGTATACCTAAGTACGATCTATATGATCTAAGGAATGAGGTAAGACATGTATTTTAATAAGAAAGATGCATAGGAACTTTGGGGACAAAGTCCTTTTAAGGGGGGTAGATTGAAATACCCCAAACCTAAGTATGCTAAGTAAACATAAAATTATGATGTATTAAGGCTAGAATATGCCTTAGAAAGATTGGTAGACAATTTTAACCAAGGAAAAATACAAGAAAGTGCCTTAAGGGCAATCAGGGCAAAAACGTGCTCTAAGCTTGGAGAGACTTGGGTGGGTACCCAAATAGCATGGTAAGACCTTAGTAATATTCTAATGGTCATTTTAAATCAATTAGCAAAGAAAACCAAGCTTGAAAACAAGTTAAAACACAAAATGTGCTTTAAGAAGTCTTAAAGCACATTTTTGAGAAATTGTCTTAGAATTGAGTTTTGAGTGGCTAAATGTCCATCATTACTCTTTAATCAACATGTGTACTAATTAGTATCACATTAGGAGGTCTAAATCAATGGGAAATCAAAAATTTCCCGATTATGTGCCTTGATTAGTGAATAGTAACTATTTAGTGACTAGTTTAAGTTTTAATCAATATAAGTCAATTAATTGGTCAACAAAGACCATGTTAGCCTTATATTAAGAGGGTGGCCGGTTTTTATGTGGGGAGTCACCACATGAGTCATCAAATGAGAAAGGAAAAGAAGAGATAAGTAAAGAAGTTACTATTTGCTTTATTAAGGCAAAATATCTTATATTAGCTCACTTTTCTCCTCTTTCCTCCATTTCTCTCTTTCACCCACTGTTTCCTCTTCTCCTCTCTGTTCCAAAACCGAGAGAGCTGCTCTTCCATGGTTCTCCATCTTCAATCACTTGCCAAATACAACTCCAAGCTCCAAATCCAAACAAATTGCATATTTGTCTTAGTTAGGCCAAGACCTATCTTTCTATCTTTTCAAATCTTTCAAAGCTCCATTTTGGTGCCAAGAGGAAACTCCATTATGGGGGAAAATCAAGTTTGAAGAGCTCATTAGCTTCTCCATTCTCTTAAGGTAAAGAATATGTAAGAAAATTCAAGTTTCCACCATTTCTTCTACATGGCCGAAAATTTCTACTCATGGGGCCTTGTTTTTATGCCTTGTTCTAGCTTGATTTGTTCACCAAGGACTAGTGGAGGTCCTATTTCATTCAATGCCAAAGTCTACCTTGAGACTTCAAAGGTAATCATCCACTTTTATGCCTTATAACACATTTCTAACCTAGGTTTTCATTCCGTGAGGTTAGTGCATTGTTTAGTACTCATATGAGTCCTTGAATATTGATTAGAACATTGGCAAAGGGGAATTTAAGTGGTGGCCGAGATCTATGCAAGAAGAAGGTCTAAGGAGGAGATTAAGATAAGCTTGAGAAAACAAGGTAAAATGCTTACCTAATGGTGGTTTAAGTTTAAGGAATGAGTTCTAGATATGTACCAATGTAGCTTAGAGCTTACATTGTGTATTGGGTTATAAAACCTAAGAAAAAGAACTTAAACAAGCTTATGAACTTGTGACTAAGGAGCTAATGAGAATGAGTTAGTAATATAAGTTTAAGGTGGATTTTAAGAGCATTATAACTACTATGAGATTGATGAGTGTATTTGCAGGTTGAAAGCTTATATATGTGGGAAATTCAGTGTTTAAGTTTAAGTTATTTAAGGGCCTAAGAGCCATGTCATTTAAGAGCCTTAGTGCTATGCAATTTAAGATTATTGCACTATATTGAGTTATTATGAATGAGTTGATTTGGGTGAGAATTATGATGAGAAAAGGGTTTGATGTGTGTGAGATGATTGAATGAGGAAAAACAATGCATTTGGGCATGATAATATACTAGAGAAACTATGGCAAAATTTAAGTAGGAAACAAAGTGTTTGGTGGTGGTTGTGAATTAATATGACCTAGGATTTACTAGGAGTCATTAAAGGAAATTTGCGTGGAAATGAGTTAACGAGTGTTCTTGAAGTTTAGAATGGCCTAGAATTGTTTATGAGGGATTAGAGGTTTGGGGGTGTAATTTGTGTACCAGAATGTGTATGAGGGTTTGAGTGTTCATGATTTTATTAAGGGTGAGAAACTAAACGTTGGGGTTGTAATATACTAAGGAGGCCATGTCAAAATTTGGAGAGGAAGCTAAGTGTTTAAGGTGTTCCAGAAGATTTTATGACTAAGGATGTACTAGTAACATTAAGGGTTGTCTTGGTGAAAATGGGTAAACTATGGAGCTCTTGAGTACTAGGAAGACCTAGTGGTGTATAAGAGGGACCAGGGGTTACAATGGTGAATTTAAGGCACCAAAACCATGGTTAAGGAAGCTAGGAAACTTGTACCAAGTTTGAAGGAAGAATAAGATATAATGACATAAGGATGTAAGCATGTAGATTATATAGTTTTGAGAAGTTTGAGTAAGCAAGTGAGTATGCAAAATGATGCTTGAGGAGTAGTTAAGATGGTTGTGAAGAAACACTTGGGTTAGTTGAGGTCTTTGGCAAAAATCTACATGTTGGAAGTGTAAGAAACTAAGCATAAGTGTTAAGAGTTTCGTAAGAAATTGGGTGAAAGATCAAGGAATTAAGAATGAGTTTGGTGGATGAATTAGGAGGGTTTTAAGGTTCTAAAATGATGTTTAAACATGCTAGAATACTTGTGGAGAGGTTAGGAAAAGATGGGACAAGAAATGAGGTTGAACAGAGGTCAAAAATCATCGTTCTGGACACATTTAGTGTAGGTCCGGGTTTGCAAACTAGCACACAAACCCGGACCACACCAAAAACTATCCAGAGAGTTTAGCCGTGGGATGGTCCGGGTTTGCAACCCAGGACTCAAACCCGGACCAGTCCTAAAATTGTCCAGAAAGTTTTGCGATGTATTGGTCCGGGTTTACAACCTCGGACACAAACCCGGACCCATCAGAAAAAGCTACAGAATGTTGAAAAATGGGGTTTTAAGGTTGGGACTGTTTGGTAATGATATTATAAGATTGTTAGGACATAATTAATGACATATAATGGTCATTAGGGCATAAACAAGCTTAAGAAATAATGAGAAGTAAGTGGCTTTTGAGGTTAAGGTTAAACTATAAGGACTTAAGAGGTGATAGGTGGGGATCGTTGAGTAAGTTAAGTAAGTTAAGTAGGTTAAGTAAGTGAATTAAGTTAAGTGATTAACAACCTAAAACTGAATGAATGTTTTAGGACTTGGGAATTTGGATCCGGAAGAGAGTAAGCAACCGAACGACCAACGGTGAACGGTACAGTTGTTTCTTCTCGTGACCTGCTTGCTAACGAGGTGTCCCTCGGCTTGTGTGCTATTTGTTTTTGTGTGCTCACTAACCAAGATAAAGCATGCAACCGGAATATTATATATATTATGTATTGTTGTGTGATGTTTGAAAACTAACACAACATACCGTGAGAACTTACTAACCAATGTTTAGTAAGGAATTGAGTGAGACTAAGGAACGCCCCTAATGAGGGACGATATGAACCGAAAGAGGTTAACCAACAAACAGGGTCTTGAGATAACTACAACTGGAACTTGAGTGAGGAAACCCGGGACCGATCTCCGGTCAGCATGCTAAGGAAAGGGGGGTCGTTATCTATAGTAGATTCGACCTCCGATTAAGGACTTGTCTTCGGATTGTTGCCTAGGGCCGGTTGCCGGCTCAGCTACGCTGGACTCCCGTCCAGAGTAGGTGGCATTAAGATGGTGCGGTGGGATCACCTAAATCCCAGGTTCGAATTAAATACAACCAATCCCTTCCAGGAAAGGTTTGTATACTGAGATTAAGTTGAGATTGAGATTAAGATTAAGGTAAGATTAAGTTAAGTTACAATCATTCCTTTTTAAAGGATGATTTGTATTATGAGATTAAGATTAAGATAAGCTACATCCACTCCTTATTAAAGGATGGTTGTTTCTAAGAAGATAAGAATCAGATGAGGTAAGACAAGGATGGACTAAGATTAAGAGGGAACATTACTTAGGAGTTAAATAACTAACTCTCTAATTAAGGGAACGCATTTAAGTCGTTCGTTGTGTGTGAACTTTGATTTCATATCTGAGTGTTGTTTATTGCACTTTCTATTATGTTGTGCATCAATCAACCCCATGCTATCGACAATTAGTCGTCGTAGCCACGTTAGCTTGGGGGCCATGAGAGGATCGTACCAGCATTCGTGCTGACCCCTCGGGGGCTTCCTTTACTACACAGGTGAATATCAGGAGGCGGCTGTCGCGAGAGTAAGAAGGAGTACAAATGTTAAAGGCTAAGAGTGGCCTACGAGTTGTGCATGTACACTCGTAGGGCAATATGAGTTAGTAAGATGTATAGGTTGTGAGAGGATTGCAAGAAGGATATGTAAATGGTTAAGGTTGTTAGACTAATGTTCGGTATTATTCTGTAGTCAGACCGTGGCAAGGTCCTGGATTGTAAAGAATTCCGCTGTGACATGTTTATATATATACTGTTAAGTTGCGAGACCACATGGATTGAATTGGGGGTTACACTCCCATACTCACACGCGTGGCCGGAACAGACCGGACTCCTCACTTCCCCTGTTAGCCCTTGTTAGTAGTTCATCATTGAGCACAACAAACAATTCACAATAATAGGTCAAGTCTTGTTAGACACACACAAGGGAAGAGAGAGTCATACTCAACAACATAATGATATTTAACAACGGTAAACTCTTTACATGCTTAATCTTACAAAGTCATAAACACACAGAAAAACAACAACACAAGCCGGTGTAAACCGGTAGGCAACAGACTGCAAGAAAACCATACCTTGGTCCTTGCCTTGTTTCGTCTCACCTTGAGAGAATCCTAAACACATTAGTAACGTCGGTTAATTATTATTTAACTTCACACTTACTAAGTATTTAACATGATTGTATGACATGTTTAATGCCTAACTCACCCTAGGTTACCCTCATTATACACCCTAGGGTTAAACAAAGTAACATTCTTTTCTGTTTTTTTTTTACAAGTTTAGGTCCAACCGACCTTACCGACCGACCCTACCCTCGGGTCGGTCTCTTACAGAGACATTTACGTCTTTCTTTCCTATCCGACCGACCCAGACAGGGTCGGTCCCCTGGGTCGGTCTCTAACAGAACCATTTTCAACCTGCCATTTACATTCCGACCGACCCTGCCAGGGTCGGTCCCCCGGGTCGGTCTACTGCAGGAACTTCCTAGGAATTCTCCAAATTGTTCCAAATTTTTCCTTAAGTCACCCAATGTGTTGTAACACCTTGTGGCACACTAAATACTTCAAATAACATCCATTCAACTAAAGTTCTAACTCATTTTTAAACTCCTCAACACTCACTCATTTCCTTGTAAAATTCCTTAACACTTATAACATTTTTATACTAGGTTTCTAAATGGTGTTTCTTACTATTATAACTACTATCCCAAAAAGCTTTCTCCTTATTTTAACATCATCTCCCAGCATCATCTCTCACAACTAACTCCTTATATCTTCTTGAAAATTCTTTCCAAGTTTACACTTTCTCCTTATTACCAAAGTTGCTAAGTATTTACCTAAGTCCCAAAGTGACTTTGGTACTTACTAAAATCTCAAGATCATGCCTAAGTCCTATTACACTCTAGAACACTTCCTAGTTCATCAAAATTCCTTTACAAGATCTTGAACTCCTTATGCATTTCCTAATTTCGACGTAGGTTCTCCTAGTATTTTGTTACACCAAAAGCACGTTTTCATCATTAAACATCAAGAACACTAAGAACACCAAGAAACACTTTCTTACACCACTTCAACCACGGAACCAAATTCCCTTACATCACATATAGT
Source organism: Limonium bicolor (assembly GCA_023374045.1). Taxonomy (NCBI): domain Eukaryota; kingdom Viridiplantae; phylum Streptophyta; class Magnoliopsida; order Caryophyllales; family Plumbaginaceae; genus Limonium; species Limonium bicolor. Next base: position 5,173,685 of record CM041781.1, on the reverse strand, counting down.
GCTAATTTTAATTGCATGGCACTTAGGCCCTTAAAATGCATGGCTCTTAGGCCTTAAAGTGCTTAAATCATAAACATGAATTTCCGCAATATATATGCCTTTAACTGCGATTACATACAAACAAGACATTATGTATTTTACTAGTCTCCTTGAGAACATTACTAGGTCATTCACCATTGCTCTTAGGTAGTTTTAACAAGCATTAAGCTCATTTCTCCTAAGGCATTAAACAACATTCGGGTTAGTAGATTTACCTCTTTTCCAAACAACTTCCTTCTTGTTTCTTTAAAAACCGGTAAGGTATTTGATTTTTGTCAAGTTCTAAACAATATACAAACATTATAATGAGTATTCAAGCTATAAGCTTCATCTCATTGCAAACCCTAATTTTACATTGTTTGAAAAACATAATGTAGTTGTTTACCTTGATTTTGAAGAGAGTTGAATATATAACAAGAGAGGACTCCACCTAGTCCATGAAAGAGTTGGAATGAAGCTAGAACAAGTCACACAAAGAGCTATATCAATGTGTATTTTCGGTCAAGGTAAAAACATGGAGGAAACATGATTTCTTTGAGATTCCTTACCTAGAAGCAAAGGAGAGTAATAATATGTAGAAATACAAGCTCAAGCTCCTTCAATGGTGGAACTCCATGGCACCGAATGGGGCTCTTGAAGTTTGAGAAGATAAGAATGAAGAGCTTGATGAGGGAAGAGATTGGTGGTGTTTGTTTTTGATTTGGACAAGTGAGCTAGATTTTACAAGTGGTCAAAGCTAGAGTTCTAATGGTGGTAGTGGTATTACCGTGAGGAACAGCAAGAAGGAGGAAGAAGAAGATGGGGGACCGTGGGAAATGAAGAAAGAAGTGAGAATGAAGATAGAATTTGCTTTTAAGAGATATTTGTAGTAATAAAGTAAAAAGTAGTTTTAATTAGTTTGTTTGTACTTACTTATTACATTAACTAGAGAGTGGTGAGTCGCCACACTTAGAAACGGCCCCTTTATTAGTATGAGGGTACTTTAGTCTTTGTTTGTCAATTTAATACATAATACAACATATGTTATAAACTAGCTTATAAAAGCACTATCACCAAACAAGGCACTTAGAAGTGAAATTTTTATTTCCCATTAATAGCCACCAAATGTGATACTATATAGTACACAATATATTAAGAGTAATGATGGACATTTAGCCATTCAAACTCATTTACAAGACATTTTTCAAAAAATGTGCTTTAAGACTTCTTAAAGCAATTTTGGTTTTAACTTGGTTTTCAAGATTGGTTTTCTTTGGTATTGGTTTAATAAGTTCATTAGTATATAAATGAGGTCTTGGTAAGCTCATTAGGTCTTAACCAAGTTTATCCCAAGCTTAGAGCACATTTGGCTCTTATTGACTTTAAAGCACATTTGTGTTTCCTTTTGTTTAAATTTGTTACTAATGTTCTAAGACTCTTTTTAGTCTATTACATCATATTTAGGTGTTAACAACATAACTAGGTTTGGGGTATTCAATCTACCCCCCTTAAAAGAACTTGTCCCAAAGTTCATACTTCCACATAACCTAAACATTAGAACATGAGAACCATCAACAAACACTTCTATATCACATTAACAACATCTTTACATCATATGGACACATGGTCCAAACAATAAAAACATCACAACATCATCAGACTCAGCGGTCTGTAACATTAACAACATGACAAACACAAACGACAATGTATACAAATACATGTCATACCTAGACCGAAACGGCTTACTCCCTTAAATGGGTACGCCCCGTACCTATACATACAAAACACTAAGAAACAAACAATGACGGGTGCTTCGCCTTCATATTATCTTCCAGCTCCCAAGTGGCCTCTTCAACGTCCTGGTTAGACCAGAGGACCTTCACCAGTCTCAGGACTTATGGCGAGTGTCTCGAGTCTTAGTATCCAGAATCTGTACGGGAGTCTCCACTGATCGGCATGGCTTGTCCCTCTAAAGTTAGCCTTCAGGCTGTAAGCACATGAGACGGATGAGACATATACTTCTTCAACTGGACACATTGAAAAATCATTGTACCTTGCCCAGCTCGGCGGGTAGTAGTCTATAAGCTACCGGGCCGATCCGCTCCGTCACAAAACATAAGGCCCCACATATTTTGGGCTCAACTTGCCTTTCTGGCCAAAATGAAATACTCCCTTCATGGGGGATACTCTCAAAAATACCTGACGCCCACGGCGAACTCCAGGTCGCGTCGGCGCACATCTGCGTACGACTTCTGTCATCTCCGAGCTGCTTTCATATTAGCCGGATCGGCGAACTGCCTGAACTTGCTCAAGATACTTGGTCCTATAATGACCGTCTCACTCGACTCATCCCGCATAATGGTGTGCGGCATGGTCTACCGTACAATGCCTGGAAGGGAGAATCTTGATCGATGCATGATAGCTGTTATTGTAACTAAACTCGGTCAGATTGTACTTATCAATCCAGCTGGTCTGAAAGTCAAGTGCAACATGCACGTAGCCTATCCTCAAGTGTTGAATGGTGCGCTCATCTGACCATCGGTCTGTGGGTGAAACGCTGTACTCAATTCAGTTCAGTACCCAACGCTTCTCGCGTGACTTTCAATATCTGGATAGGAATCTGTACTCTGTCAGATACAAGTCTTTGGTCACCATGATGTCTTACAATTTCTTTGTCGAAGAGCTCTGCAAGCTACCACTTTCCAGGGTCCTTCATCGGTATGAATCGAGCCACCTTGGTAAGTCGGTTATACCACAACCCAAATCATATTCAGACTACCATGTAGGCGGAAGCCCTACACGAAAGTCCAGATATGTCATGGAACTTCCACTCCGGCATAGCATTGGCTGCACCATACCACCAGGCGTCGGTGCTCAAACTTGACCTTCTGAACTCGCACTCGTGAGACACTCAACACAAAATCATTAACATCTCTTTTCATTCCAGTCCACCAAAAATATCTTTTCATACCTTATACATCTGTGAAGCTCGGGGTGAATCGAAGTAGTAGAACAATGGGATTCACTCATATGCGCTTTCAAAACTCAGCGCTACTCCTGGGTATACACAGTCGGCCATTAAGCCTAATCAGGTCATCATCGTGGAGTCTGAAGTCGTACTTCGACCCTCGAAGTTGCCATCAATAAGCTTCTGCCTAATCTCCATCATGTACTGATCCGTCATCTGAGCACTCCGCACCTCTTCAACCAAGCCAGTATGAGAGACTAGAATGAGAGAGTGTGCTCGGCGACTCAATGCGTCAGCTACCACATTTGCCTTACCTTCCTTGTACTGTAAATTGATGTCATAGTCATTCAGAAATTCAACCCACCTTCTTTGCCTCATGTTCAACTCCTTCTGAGTGAACAAGTATTTCAAACTCTTATGGTCGGAATAGATTGTCACGCTTACCCCATACAAATGATGTCGCCATATCTTCAATGCGAAGACGATGGCACCCAATTCTAAGTCGTGGGTAGGGTAGTTCTCCTCATGTTTCTTCAGCTGTCGGGAGGCGTAAGCTACGACCTTCTCGTGTTGCATCAACACACAACCCATACCCTGCCTGATGCGTCGCAATAGACCTCAAAACCATCTGGACCGTCTGGTAATGTCAGAACCGGTGCAGATGTCAAGCATCCTTGAGACTCGCGAAAGAACTCTCACAGTCGACTGTCCACTCGAATGGTGCATCCTTTTTCATCAAGGAAGTCATCGGCTTCGAGACACTGGAGAAGTTCTTCACAAACCTCCTATAATAACCTGCCAGACCGAGGAAGCTCCTGATGTCGGTAACTGTCTTCGCCTAGGCCAGGTGCGCACTGCATCTATCTTTGCCGGATCAACGGCGATGGCCTCAGAAATCACATGTCCAAGGAAGGATACTTGGTTCAACCAAAATTCACACTTAGAAAATTTAGCATACAGCTGATTTTTCCTCAACGTTTGCAATACATCTCTCAGGTGGCTTTCATGCTCACCTCTCGATTTCGAATACACAAGTATGTCATCGATGAAGACTACCACTGATTTGTCCAACTGATCTTGGAACAAACGGTTCATTAAGTCCATGAACTTTGCTGGTGCATTGACAAGCCAAACGGCATAACTGTGAACTCATAATGCCCATACCTAGTTCTAAATGCTGTCTTTTCGATATCACTGTCGCGGATGGCAATCTGGTGGTATCCGGAACGTAGGTCTATCTTGGAGAATACTGATGCTCCCCTCAGCTGATCAAATAGATCGTCGATGCGTGGTAAGGGGTAATGGTTCTTCACCGTAACAGCGTTCAGCTCCGATAATCAATACACAGGCGGAGGTACCGTCCTTCTTCTTCACGAAGAGGACCGGCGCTCCCCATGGTGAAACACTAGGGCGGATAAAGCCCTTGTCGAGTAGGTCTCTCAGCTGCTCCTTGAGCTCTGTCTCTGCTGGAGCCATACGATAAGGTGCTTTCGCAATGGGTCCGGTGCCCGGAACTAAATCAATCTCAAACTCAACCTCTCGTGCTGGCGGCATGCCCGGCAGTTCCTTAGGAAATACATCAGGAAACTCCGACACTACCGGCACATCTGGGCTAAACTCAGGGTCTCTTCTATGTCCTGGACATAGCAGAGGTATACATCACTCCCTCGTCGTAACTCGTGATACATAGCCATGGCGGTGATGATCTGAGTCGAAGGCTCCCTGGGCCTCTGGCGGTAAGATATGGTAACCCCAGATGGACTCCGAAGAAGCAGTCGATGCTCGGCACACAGGATTCTGCCCTTGTACCGCTCCAACCAGTTCATCCCGACAATCACATCAAAGCCTAGCCCGTCGAACTCTATCAAGTCGATCGGAAACTCTTCACCCCTGATTCGAACAATAGCATCTCGGTAGTAGCGGGTACATCTGATCCGCTCTTTCGACGGGAGAGTGACCACGAAGTCTGGCATCTCTTCACCGTCTAACCCCAGCCTCTTCGCAAATGATAGCGAAATGAATGTGTGTGAGGCTCCAGAGTCGAACAAGATCGATGCATCCACGCCATTCACTGGAAAGGTACCGGTGAGGATTGTGCCGCTCTTGCCGGCTTCTGCCTTATTGCAGACACTCAGTGTACCTCCCGTTCCGAGTGCACAGCCTAATTCATTGGCAAACTAATAAGTATTGGGTAACAACACGGTTTATATGCTTCAAACAACTCCACTTTATTCATTAACACACTCTTTTTTTTTACAACATTCATTGGCTTATACTGTCGCCATGATTTACACTTACAACATCCTTAATACACACTGGTTTATCACATCACATAATTATACAAGGCTTAAAACTGTCTGAAGGTCAAATTCAAACGTCCGGGTTTCATGTGTGTGGCATTGATCACTGCCGACGGTGCGGTATTCAGTTTGACCTTTCTGATGCCATGGTATAGCATCCTTGATTGCCCACCCATGATAATACATCTCCGATTTCAACAATAGCTTCTTTGCGAGGTCAGCACGCTTCTGCTCGCCATATACAAACACTGCGGTATCACCAATGGACCAAGACACCACGGGTACTCCCTTACTTAGAGACTCGGGTGACTCGTCCTTGTCTTGGTGTATACCAACGTCCACCTTTCTGGTAGAAGTTCACAATGCATAGATCTGCTTCACACTTGGAATTGATTCCTTTCCAACTTGTTGAGCAATTCCCACGGCGTGGTTAACGACCGCATGGAACTCCTCTGGTATACTTGGTACGTTGCTCCATCTTCAGCTCGCATTTCTTGATATGTCTTGTGAGTAAGGGTTCCAGTCCTTACCCATGCACATCATCTTCAATTGCATTCTTGATCCGTTCGGATATTCGGGTGTGTAGAAACCTCCAGGTTTAGCTCCAAGTTCGTCGCATCGTCTGATGATATGGACTTGTGCTTCCAGTGTCAGGTATCCATTTAAGAGTATCATACCTGGCTGGATAACCTGACATTGCTCCAATGGAAAGTCGGTGATGTTGATGGTGGTTTCTTCAGGGTTTGGTGTGGGTGGGATTGGATAACATATTGAAGGTCCTTTAAGTTTAGAGTACTCTAATTAGGTAAATCTCACACTATACTTTATTTATTTACTCACATGGTTGTTTATTTAAACTCACTCACACACATGCATGAAATGCGGTATGCAGACACTCTTACATTAACAGTTTAGGCGGTACCTGGTCTAGAAGAGGGCCCTGGCGCCTCAGACCGGTCCACCACATTCAGGGTGGCCTTGTTGGACCCCGACCCTTCCCCTTCTGGGACTCTGTGTACCTCTGATCTGGGGGTGGCTGGTTTGCCGTCTTCTGGCCATCGGTGGTCGTAGTGGCCTTACCCTTCCATTGCCCTTGGGCCTGTAGCTTCTACTGTTCGGGTTCTGCCAGCATTCGTGATCGCGGTGACCCATCTTCTTACAGTATCGGCACTGAACATCGTTACCCTTGCAGTCCTTGCCGGGGTGGTCTCCGTTGCACCACTTGCATAATAGTGGCTCCTGGTCCAGAGCCCGTGCTAGCTGCTATACAATACACAATCAATACTTTTCCACAACTTATCAACATATACACTTATCACACAGGATTAGACAATTACCCTTAGGTGGGTAAGAACGTAGGGGCTTGGCCGCATACGCATAGGTGAGCTGCAGAGGCTCCTCAGCAGTGGTGGTCTGGGTCTGGCCCTTGCCACCCTGTTGCTGTCCTTTCTGGGACTGGGGGTATGATTTCTTTTTCTTCCCTCCCCACTGCCCTTGCGTGCCTTGGCCCTCGTTCTGAGCCTTGCGCTTGAGCGCACTCTCCTCGCCTCAGACGGACGGTGATCTCCACAATTGCAGCGGCATGATAGCACTCCTATATTTAGGGTGTCAGTTATGCCCGCCAAATAAATTCACAACACATTAACACATCGTACACACTTATTCACATTACACTGTAGTTCCTTTACCTGCAAAGTGGTATATCCTGTAGGCCCCATGCCGTAGCGTAGGCGATAGTTCAGTCCGTTGTAGAAACGGTTCACAAGGATCCGGTCTGAGTAACCCAGATCCGGTAGCAGGTGGATAAGTCCGATGAAGGCTGAGTAGTACTCATCCACCGTCATCTTATCCCCTTGCCTCAGATTGTCCAACTCCAGGCGCTTGGCCTCTTGCACGTGTATCGGGTAGTATTTGGCTCGCAGCAGAGCCGTGTACTCCCTCCACTGAAAAGTCGGGTCAGCAACTCTGCCCTCTCGCACAAGCTTCCACCAGTTCTGTGCCGAGTCCTTCAAGTAATAAGCAGCAAGTCGTACCTTGACCTGCTCAGGTGTGCTAGGGTTTCGAAGGCGGTCTCCATTTCGGAGATGTACGCCTCGAGCTTACGGGGATCGGTCTCCCCACTGAATGAGGGCGGCCTCAGATCAGCCAACGCCTTGACCCAATTGGTCTCTCGTGGCGGTGGTGGTGGTGGCTGTACTCCGGGCTGTTGCCCTTGCTTTATAGCAGCAACCAAATCGGGTACCAACTGGGCTACGGCGGCTGCAACTGCCTCAGCCATGGTCTGTGCCGTAGTATCATCGCCCTGGTCACCCATACCTCCAGTACCGCGCCCGCGGCCTCTACCTCGTGGTCTACCTGCCATCTGAATTTATATGAACATCTCATTAGCATTATGCTTGCACACTTATCGGTCCAATGATTATAACATCTTCCCGACAACCAGGTAATTCCACACTTAGTTAGTGGTTAACCTTTCCAAATCTGTTCACTTAGGTATTTGTAGTTAGGTTTCCTAACTCGGTATATCCCTAAGCTCGGTATTCTAGTCATCAGAGCGATACTTCGCTCTGATACCACTTTTTGTAACACCCTACTACGCACATCACATAACTTGGAATCGCAGCGGAATATAAACGACTAAACAGTAACTAAACGATTGGTGCTACAACGCCGTCAACCACCCACGTGGTTAACAAGGCTGAATAAATACAAGTGTACCGGTCTGATGATCAGACTCCCGAGCATAGAACTAATAACCATATATATACATCAACAAAATACCGAGTGTTTACATAAATCCTTCACTGTATACCGTCATAATCAAGTATATAACACGCCACGGGAGCACAGGTGCATCCCGGGCAAACATCCAAAAGTACTCCAAAAGTAAACTACACCCTAGGATCTAGAGCCACTCCGCTTCTTCGATCCTCATCCTGCAGTAAAAGAAATATGGATCCCCCGAGGGGGTCAGCAACCCTTGGCTGGCATGGTTAACGCGCAGCCCATCGACTACCGGAATGCGCGCAAACTATTTGTCATGATGACATGGTATTTATTTTAAAACACACAACTCATATATATAACATAACATGGGTATTGTACACATCATAACACACATCACACACATACAATTCCTTTTAGGAAGAGAACCAACACAGTTAGTCCCCTATTGAGAGCCTAGAGAATGTTGCCATGCTCATACTTAGCTCGTTACATAACTCGTTACCGTCCGGTTAGATTGAACGGTTAACTTAACACAAGGTGCCTCGGATATAGTGATCCAAGCACACCGAAATAACACATAGTATGCCCCTGTGGCCCGACGTGAGTCAGAAAATAGCCTTGGTTAAGCTAAAGGGAAGGTTGGAAACCAAATTGGAAACTCAACCATAACATACAGAGAGAATCGAACCGGTTATGACATCGACTCCCATACTCACACGCGTGGCCGGAACAGACCGGACTCCTCACTTCCCCCGTTAGCCCTTGTTAGTAGTTCATCATTGAGCACAACAAACAATTCACAATAATAGGTCAAGTCTTGTTAGACACACACAAGGGAAGAGAGAGTTACTCAACAACATAATGATATTTAACAACGGTAAACTCTTTACATGGCTTAATCTTACAAGTCATAAACACACAGAAAAACAAACAACACACAAGCCGGTGTAAACCGGTAGGCAACAGACTGCAAGAAAACCATACCTTGGTCTTGCCTCGTTTCGTTCCACCTTGAGAGAATCCTAAACACATTAGTAACGTCGGTTAATTATTTATTTAACTTCACACTTACTAAGTATTTAACATGATTGTATGACATGTTTTAATGCCTAACTCACCTAGGTTACCCTCATTATACACCCTAGGGTTAACTACATAAGTCACATTTTCTGTTTTTTTTTTACAAGTTAGGTCCGACCGACCTTACCGACCGACCCTACCCTCGGGTCGGTCTCTTACAGAGACATTTACCGTCTTTCTTTCCTATCCGACCGACCCAGACAGGGTCGGTCCCAGGGTCGGTCTCTAACAGAACCATTTTCAACTGCCATTTACATTCGACCGACCCTGCCAGGTGCGGTCCCCGGGTCGGTCTACTGCAGGAACTTCCTAGGAATTCTCCAAATTGTTCCAAATTTTTTCCTTAAGTCACCCAATGTGTTGTAACACCTTGTGGCACACTAAATACTTCAAATAACATCCATTCAACTAAAGTTCTAACTCATTTTTAAACTCCTCAACACTCACTCATTTCCTTGTAAAATTCCTTAACACTTATAACATTTTATACTAGGTTTCTAAATGGTGTTTCTTACCTATTATAACTACTATCCCAAAAGCTTTCTCCTTATTTTAACATCATCTCCCAAGCATCATCTCTCACAACTAACTCCTTATATCCTTCTTGAAAATTCTTTTCCAAGTTTACACTTTCTCCTTATTACCAAAGTTTGCCTAAGTATTTACCTAAGTCCCAAAGTGACTTTGGTACTTACTAAAATCTCAGATCATGCCTAAGTCCTTATTACACTCTAGAACACTTCCTAGTTCATCAAAATTCCTTTACAAGATCTTGAACTCCTTATGCATTTCCTAAATTTCGACGTAGGTTCTCCTAGTATTTTGTTACACCAAAGCACATTGTTTTCATCATTAAACATCCAAGAACACTAAGAACACCAAGAACACTTTCTTACACCACTTCACCAAATTCACACTACATCACAATATAGTGCATAATTTAATTGCATGGCACTTAGGCCCTTAAAATGCATGGCTCTTAGGCCCTTAAAGTGCTTAAATCATAAACACTGAATTTCCACAATATATGCCTTTAACCTGCGATTACATACAACAAGACATATGTTATTTTACTAGTCTCCTTGAGAACATTTACTAGGTCATTCACCATTTGCTCTTTAGGTAGTTTTAACAAGCATTTATAAGCTCATTTCTCCTAAGGCATTAAACAACATTAGGTTAGTAGATTTACCTCTTTTCCAAACAACTTCCTTCTTGTTTCCTTTAAAAACCGGTAAGGTATTTGATTCTTTGTCAAGTTCTAAACAATATACAAACATTAATGAGTATTCAAGCTATAAGCTTCATCTCATTGCAAACCCTAATTTTACATTGTTTGAAAAACATTAATGTAGTTGTTTTACCTTGATCTTTGAAGAGAGTTTGAATATATAACAAGAGAGGACTCCACCTAGTCCATGAAGAGTTGGAATGAAGCTAGAACAAAGTCACACAAAGAGCTATATCAATGTGTATTTTCGGTCAAGGTAAAAACATGGAGGAAACATGATTTTTCTTTGAGATTCCTTACCTAGAAGCAAAGGAGAGTAATAATATGTAGAAATACAAGCTCAAGCTCCTTCAATGGTGGAACTCCATGGCACCGAAATGGGGCTCTTGAAGTTTTGAGAAGATAAGAATGAAGAGCTTGATGAGAGGAAGAGATTGGTGGTGTTTGTTTTTGATTTGGACAAGTGAGCTAGATTTTACAAGTGGTCAAAGCTAGAGTTCTAATGGTGGTAGTGGTATTACCGTGAGAGAACAGCAAGAAGGGAGGAAGAAGAAGATTGGGACCGTGGGAAATGAAGGAAAGAAGTGAGAATGAAGATAGAATTTGCTTTTAAGAAGATATTTGTAGTAATAAAGTAAAAAGTAGTTTTAATTAGTTTGCTTTACTTACTTATTACATTAACTAGAGAGTGGTGAGTCACCACACTTAGAAAACCGGCCCCCTTTATTAGTATGAGGGTACTTTAGTCTTTGTTTGTCAATTTAATTACTTAATACAACATATGTTATAAACTAGCTTATAAAAAGCACTATTCACCAAAACAAGGCACTTAGAAGTGAAATTTTTGATTTCCCATTAATATAGCCACCCAAATGTGATACTATATAGTACACATATATATTTAAGAGTAATGATGGACATTTAGCCATTCAAAACTCATTTACAAGACAATTTTTCAAAAATGTGCTTTAAGACTTCTTAAAGCACATTTTGTGTTTTAACTTGTTTTCAAGCTTGGTTTTCTTTGGTAATTGGTTTAATAAGTTCATTAGTATATAAATGAGGTCTTGGTAAGCTCATTAGGTCTTAACCAAGTTTATCCCAAGCTTAGAGCACATTTTGGCTCTTATTGACTTTAAAGCACATTTTGTGTTTCCTTTTGTTTAAATTTGTTTACTAATGTTTCTAAGACTCTTTTTAGTCTTATTACACCATATTTAGGTGTTTAAACAACATAACTAGGTTTGGGGTATTCAGGTAGGAAATAATGGAAAAAGTAAGTTATTTTCAAAAAGTAATGTATTAGGTAGGAATTATTGTCAATCAAGGACTTATGCTGCCTTCCCACCTCCTTGCCAGCCGATTCCCTTTAGGTCAAATGGGTCATTACTTGACCATTGACCATACTTGGTCAATTTGACTCATGCGGGCCCCACTTTAGGGTTTTATTAATATTTTAATATTAATTTGTAAAAATTCGTAAATTTCTGGAATTAAATTCTTAATATCATATAATATGATATTTTATTATATTTAAAGGTATTTATAACCTTTTAGCTCATTTAAAACCAATTTCGAAGACATTTCACAAAACGTGTTTTTAAGGAGTTTTAGCGCACATTTTGTGTTGCCTGGTGTTTCTGAGCTTGGTTTTCTTTGACAACGGTTTTATTGTGTTCCTTACATGGTATTTGATCATGGTATCCAATTTATATCATTTAGAGGTCATTTGATTTTTAAGGTTTTCCTAGAGCACCTTTTTGCTCTTTTTGACCTTGAAGCATGTAAATGCTTTTTCTTTGTGTTGGAGTGTTGTCCAACGGTTTAATATATTTAATATTATGTTAATAGACTTAGGACAAATTTTTAGGTCCTAAGAAGTTCGTTTGGGTATTTATTTACCCTTAACAGTCAAGGGTGCAACATCTTGTTTTATGTTGACCACTGTTGTTCTCAGTTGACTTATAAGGCATGTTCAGGCCTTAATTAATGTGATTAAATATTTAATCCATGTTTAATAAGTTTGGGGTATTTCATTTAGGGTGGCCCACTAATCCAAGATGCTACCCATTCAAGGGGATTGGTCCATGGAAAAGATTATAGCCAGGATTCGGATCCAACCTCTTGTGTTTCCTTATCCTCACGCGTGGCCGAAACTATATCGGGCTTCTACTCATTCCATTTTACTCATTACTCATGTTAGGAGTTAGATCGTTAGGAATTAGTAGAAGTCCATACTTTCTTTCCATACATTAATACAATACACAAGTACTCATACTTCCACATGCACTTCATTCTCATTCATACATTTCATGAATTATACAAACTATTTGTTCAAGAAGATACAACAAGAAAAATATAGTTCAAACACAATTAAGTGCAATAAAAGTCCGATTCATGCATTTATCTTATTGGTGATCACATAAGCACACAAATCGGGGTAACCAAGTTAGGATACAGGGCATGAAGAAATCATACCGTACACCGTCGCTTTCGTACTACCGGTTCCTTTGGTGTTCAACTAATTGATCCTATACATACATGAAGTTGTATGATCAATGATCTATTATTGATCTAACTTACTCCTTCATTGATACTTTCAATATATACTTACTACTTCATTACTTTCTTACTTGATTATAAAACCATTCTTTTCTTTACTACTTCTTAAACTTGTTTCCTTACTCATTTACTTACTTTCTTACCATTACTACTTCATTAGTGGTGTATTACTACATACATATGCATATATGTGTAGAGGCATATATATATATACATGATTACTAATCATATAATAAAACTTTTTTTTGTTTGACCCGACCGAACTTGCAAGTCCGGTCGCAAGTTCGGTCCAAGTCAGTAGGCTACATCGTGTGAAAATTCCAGGGCCGACTGAAATACCCCAAACTTAAATATAGGGATTAAAATTAATCTAATACGTATTTAAGGGCCTAATGACGCCTAAGTAATATTGGTAAGGAAAAATAAATCCAAAAGAAATGAAGGAATGCTTAAAAAACGAAAAACGCTAAATAAGCGTTAAATAACCATAGGAGGTATGAGACCTCGGTTAACGCATTATATGGATTCTAGGGGCTTGATAAGACCTAAATAATATATGGGAACAACTCCCGAAAAAGACGGATTCAAATAATGTATTAAAACGCTAATAGAGCATTAATGCACGCTTTTCGAGAAAACCCGAAAACGTGACTTTAAGTGGTCAAACAAACCCGTAAAAATTATAAATCATTAAATAACAATGATTAAGCATTTATGGAAGCTTAATAACCAATAAAATTAAATAAACAAGAAAATTCTGGAAAACGGGCCCGGTTAGTGAATAGTACCTAAACCGGGTAAAATAACGAGTGTTTCTGTAAAAGACGAAAAACGCTCCAACCAGCATTACTGTGTGGGACCGATTTTAAATAAGTCAATAAGCCCCCACACACACTCACATATTAGCTAATTAAATAAGGGGACAAAAAGCAGAAAGTAAAAGGGTTACTTTATACCCTCTCTCTCCTACTCCCCCTCATTCTCTAATTCCCTCACGTACTGCACTCTCTCCTCCCTCTCTAATTTTTCTTCTTCCCCCTCGCGACAGCAATGGCGAATTGCCAACCCTCACTCAACCCTCATCTTCTCACCACTTGTTAACTACTCAATCATTCTCCAAATGTAACAAAAATTACACCGTTGGATTCCCCTTGCAAAGGAGATCATCTTCCTCCTTTCAAAAATCGAAAGCACCCATTTTCATCTCCAGGGTATTCTCCATTTGAAGGTTTGAGACCACCATTGGAAGCTCCTCCTTCTTCTTGATGTTTTAAGGTAAAAATAATCATGAAAACTCAACCTTTTCTAGCCCTTGTTGGCAAAACGAAATTTATGTTGAACCCTAGCCTTGTTCTTTGTATTCCAGCCGACCTTGGCTTCTTCCATGGGCTAGGAACTTCACTCTCTTGCTAACCAAGGACCCCACTCATTGGTGGTAAGGTAATGTTCTTTCTAAACCCTAAAAATAACTAAATTCTAGGGTTAGTTGTGAATGAATGATAAGTTGGAATTGTGTGTTGGTATGGGCTGTAGCATTGGAGTGTGGACTCCATTTGGAACCGAGAACAAGAAGGAAAGGAAGGAAAAGAAAGAAGAAAGGAAGAGAAGGGGAAGAAAGAAAGAGGAACAAGAATCACAAGGTAAATGTCTTACCTTGAGTTAGGTTTGTATGGTATAGTGTAACAGTTTTGAGTATTGGAATTGAGTAGTGTATATGGGAATGAGTAATAAGTATATTGTAGTATGATGAAGAAAAGAATGTAACAGTTTTGAGGCTTTAAAAGATGGTTAAAAGCTTGGGTAGACACTGGGTAATGTATGTGTATGTGCAGGAAACATATTGTGGTATATTGTGTAGAATGATGTGTGACTTGATTTGGGGAATTAGAATGAATGTGTGAGCTGAAAATGTATGTGGGCAATGTTAAAAACATAGGGGAACCTCTGCCCAAATTTGTATGGAAATTGGAGGACTTAGATGAGGAAGAGGAAGGGATAACCTATGTGGTAACTAAGTGTATTTGGAGAGTTTAAATGAGTAGTTTAGTACCTTGAAAACAGATTTGAAGAGGGTCTAGGTAATGAGGAGAACTAGAGTGGCAAAGTAATGGATTTAGAATGCTAGGAGAAACATTGGTAGAGGGAGTAGTGAATGGTAAAGGTTTAAGGAAAATCTGTAGCATTTGTGGAAGAAGAAAAGTGTAACAGGGAAGAAAATTTGACAGTGAATGGTGTTTTGTAACAGATTGGTATAGAGATGGATTAGGCTAGTTTTGATTGCTTAATGAAGGTCAAAACAACCTAGATTATATGTAGGAATAATGGGGAAGAGAGTGGTAGAAATTTGGAATTGAAACAAGTTGAAAAACTCATATAAATCGCAATACTATAACTAGTCCGGGTTTGCAAACCAGCAAACAAACCCGGACTAGCATGAAAACTCGACAGAAAGGTTTTTACAAAGGGATGGTCCGGGTTTGCAAACCAAGACACTAACCCGGACCACCCCAAAAATACACCCGAGAGATTTGCAAAGGAATGGTCCGGGTTTGCAAACCAACCCCTAAACCCGGACCACACCAAAATTCCACCCGAGAGGTCTCCGATTGCATGGTCCGGGTTTGTAAACCCTTCCCTAAACCCGGACCACACACAAACTTAACCAGGGAACGACTTCCAGTACTGGTCCGGGTTTGTATCCCCGAACACAAACCCGGACCACACCAAAATGTGTACAGAATGTATTTTAAAGCAAAGTTAAGGATGGGTGATGACGGGTAATGATGGTATAAGATAATTAAGACATGATTAAAGATGTTTAAAGGTCATTAAGGCCATAAACAAGCTTAGGAAATAATTTTAAGTAAGTAACTTAAGTAAATGTATTTAAGTAATAATGGAATAGTAAGTAGAAACTGGGAGACAGTAAGGAAGTAACGAGTAAGGTTAGTCATGGTCATAATTAACCACCCAATTGTATGTATGTCATAGGATTCGACTAGTTGAACACCGAAGGGAGTCGATGAGTTCCAAAGTCAACGGTGAAAGGTATGATTTCTTCATGCCCTGTATCCTAATCTGGTTACCCGATTTTTGTGCTTACTTGACCACCTAATAGATAAATGCACGAATCGGATTATATTGCACTTACTCGTGCTTGTTTACATTGTTCTTGATATTTGTCTTGAACAATAGTTTGTATAATTCATGAAATATATGAATGATGATGACTTGTATTCGAATCTTGTATTGTACTTAAGTGTTGTACTGTATTTTGTATAAATGAGTATTGAGCATTGTAATTGTGTATGTGGCTTGCATGAATGACTTCTGCTAATTCCTAACTACCTAACTCCTAACTTAAGTGAGTAAATTGGAATGAGTAGAAGTCTGATATAGCTTCGGCCACACGTGAGGATGCGGAGTCACAAGAGGTTGGCTGCAATTCCTGACTCTTAAACTGGTCCGCGCCCAAATCCCTTAAATGGGTAGCATCCCGGATTGGTGAGTCAAGTAAATCCCGGAGGTGGGACGGAGTAGTCCCCAAGACCGGAGGTCCCGACGACTTAACATGAGTAAGTAAGTAAGTATGTATGAGTATGTATGCTATGTATGTATGGAGTAACAAGTAAAAGAGTATCTCCACCCGATTAACCCGGGTGGACCATGAAGCTAACAAGTATTGTATATTGTGTATGTAATGTGTATGTAATTCGGAAAAAGGTAATTTGTTGGATGGTCTATGTTGTACTTCTGGTATGTAATGAAGTGTATGTATGTGTGTATGTCTTGCGTAATGTATTGTAATTGTGTATAAGAGCATGTATGCATGTATGTTTGTATGAAAATGAATGCATGTATTCGACCAAGTGGTCGGCGTACCCTCACTAGTACGCGGGGTATGCGGTTATCATGCGAGCGAAAGAGCTGACCCTAGGGGGAACGTTTTAGTGTGCAGGTACCGAAGGGATGTGGTCAAGGTAAGAGACCGAGGCACACCTTGTATTTAGAAGCAAGTAGCTTGTGAGGAACGGGTAGAAGTAGTTCTCTTAGTGAGTACGTATGAACTTGGAAGAGGTAGTATACTTGTATAAGGATCTTAGTAAACTCGGTATGTGGATTGTATTGTATTGTATTTGAAGTATTGTATCGAATGGAAGATTGTAGCATTTATTGGTTTACGGAGTGTGTATGGTAGATATGTAACACTCGGGATTCCGGTCCATCAGACCGATGCTGTATGTAGTAGCAGTAGCCTTGTTAGTCACGTGGGTGACTAACGGCATTGTATCACCCTCATTATGTAAGTATGTATCCGCTGCGTGTATCTGATGTGTAAGGAGATCGGACGGTAATGACAATATTAGCAGTATGGGTGTTACACCGACCGACCTTGCAAGTCCGGTCCCAAGGTCGGTCCATTCCAGTAAGTTTCCTTCGTGAGAATTTTAGCCCGACCGACCTTGCAAGTCCGGTCGCAAGGTCGGTCCATTCCAGTAGCTTGCATTACGGGAATTTTTTCTGGCCGACCGAACTTGCAAGTCCGGTCGCAAGTTCGGTCCATTCCAGAAGGTTTCTGACGGGAGAATTTTCTGGTCGACCGAACTTGCAAGTCTGGTCGCAAGGTCGGTCGATTCCAGAAGGTTTCCCGTCTTTGTAAGTCTGGGCTCGACCGAACTTGCAAGTCCGGTCCGGCCCAGTACTTCAGTTTTAAAATCTGTTTTTGGGTGTTTTCTTTACCCATTGCTTCCCCAATCTTTACCAATATTTCCCCACATGATTTAGCACTAATTAAACCCTCTAAATCACCTTGGTTCATCCACCAAACTTACTACTCAATTCTTATATTCACTTACACATTTTTCCTCACTTCTTCTCAACACTTATACTAGTTTCCATTTCACTTATGCTACAGATTTTTGTTTCCTCTATTATGCTACAGATTTTTCACTCAACTTCTAACCTCCATTACTTCCTCAACTAATGCTACTCCTAGCATCCAAACTACATTACTTTGCATCTTATTTCTTCACATTACCTAAACCTTTCTCAAATCTGTTTTAAACTACCAAAACAGTCCCATTACACTCTCCCAATACACCTAGTTACCACCTAGGTTACTTCCTCTTCTTAAGCACTTAAGTCCTCTCATTCCTACACAAAATTTGACATAGTCTCCCCTATAATTCTTACTTTGCTCACACACTATTTCAGCTCACAATTTCACATTCTCACAACCTGTTTATACAATACACTATACTCACATAATAACACTACTACAACACAATAAATTCCTGCACATACACATTCACTACCCAATGTTTTCCCAAGCTTTTAAACATCATTTCAAAAACTTCAAAACTGTTACAATATCATTCCTCATCATACTACAACATACTTACTACTCAATTGCATGTTCATTACTTATTTTTACTACACAAAAACTGTTACATTATCACATACACAAACCAACCCAAGGTAAGAGTGTTTTACCTTGTCTTGCTAGTTTCTCTTTCTTTCCTTTCCTTCTTTCTTTCTTTCTTGTCCTCGGTTCCAATAGGGTTCACACACCAATGCTATAGCCCATTTCAATATACACAACTACTTAGAAACTATCCTCATCAATCTAGGGTTTATGCTTGTTTGAGATTTAGAATGAAGCATTACCTTTGAATGGATGGATGAGTGGTGGACAGCAACCAAAGCAAGATTCCAACACCCAAAAATGGAGCCAAAATCGGCTAGAGCAAAAGACACCAAACAAGGTTTTAGTTGAATTTTCGTTTTGCCCACAAGGCCTAGAAAAAGATAAGTTTTCAAGAATGTTTTTACCTCAAAATGACAAGGAGGTGAAGGTGCTTCTAATGGTGGTACTCAAGCTTCGAATGCAGCACACCCATGGAGATGAAGTTGGTTGTTTTCGATTTTTTGAAAGGAGGAAGGTGTTCTCCTTGGTGAGGGGATTCCAATGGTACAATTTTTTATTGGATTTGGAGAAGGTTTGAGTACTCAAAGAGAGGAGAGAAGAGGGCTGCCATGAGAGGGCTTCAAATCGCCATGGGTTGTTTGGAGGAGGAAGAAGAGAAATAGAGGGAGAGAGAAATCGTGAGTGAGGGAGGAGTGCCAACGTGAGAGGAAGAGGGGAGTGAGGAGAGAGAGTCTTATTTTTCTTTCTTTATTTCCTTGTCTTCTTGTGAGTTACAAAGTAATAATGAGAGTGAGTGGGGGGGGGGTGACCGGCCCCATATACACACACACACACAAATTTTAATTTTCTATTTGCAAAGTGGACACACTAATTTCTCTTATTTACATTCTCACCCCACAACTTCCCGGTTGTTACAGTTCTTACTAACCGGAACCCGTTTTCCGGAATTTTCTCGTTTAATTAATTTTATTGGTTCTAAAGCTTCACTAATATTTATTAGTGACTATTTAGTTGACCAAAATTGTTATGAGTCTATTTGACCCGCTTAAAGTCGCGTTTTCCTGGTTTCCTCGAAAAGCGTGCTTTAAGGTTCGTTTATGCTTTTAACCCATTTTAAAGGTCCGTTTTCTTCGGGATTTGTTCCCTCGTATTTATTTAAGTGTAATTAAGCTTTTAAAAATATAATTAGCCTAATTAATCACTGTTTTTAATTACGGGGTATTTCACTACAACTTTTGCTGGCTCCATATTGCATCCGTCCAAGGTAGTTCGTTCTATGATTTACGCTCCTAATCCACAACCTGATTTACTTTATATTATTGTAGAAAATAACCAGAGTCACACTGTTATGACAATGGTGGATACAAGAGCCACGAACAACTTCCTCAACTTGAGTGTCACGAAGACACTCGGGATTTTGGCAACTCCGACCCATGCCGCCGCAACAACTGTAATTGAAGATGTCCGTTCATGGCACATGTGTATTATAGTAAGTTGTAAAAGATATATTTGATGAAATTCACTCAAATCTCATGGATATTTGGTGAAAATTTCCCATTATCCAAAATTTGTAAATATTTAATAGTTTAATATCTAACTTTTAACAAACAAAAAAAATTAAATTCTACCTTTAATTCACCTAATTTAACTTCCCATACCCGAATCTAAACCCAAATCCAAACATGTCACTATAGATAAACGAAAAGATTCACTCAATTTTTTCCAACCCATTATGCCAAATAATTACATCACTAGTTCAAAATATATATATCGTTTTAGAATTTAAATTTTGTTTTAAAATATTATTGGTTTAATAGATGCATCCTTTTTTAATTTTGTTAAAATTTCAAACTCTTATATTTCTCAATCGACCTAGGGGTGTGTAAACCGGGCGGTTATAACCGTTCTTTTTTCGGATTCAATCACCATAGTTTTTAACCGTTTTACAAAAGTTCGGTTATTTTGGTTAAAACGGTTATCCGTAATAAAGTACATTTCAGTTAATAGATATTGATATCCAAACTACGGTTACCCGTAATAGCTGAACTTTTATAAAAAATATTTTTATAATTTTTTTTCTAACCAATAATTTTATTATTCACTTAATTAGGTTTATGTTTTTATTATTTCGGTTAATTAAGAAAGTTTTGTTTTTTCAATTATTTTAGGGAAGCTATTTCAGTTATTTTTGAAATTTCAGTTATTTCGGTTATTTTAGAAACTTCAATTATCTGACGGTTAACGATTATTAGTATAACATAAAAAATAGTTATCGGTCAAAACAGTTATCGACTAAAATTGATATTAATATTAAATTCGGTTATAACCGAAATAACCAAACATTATAGTTTATTCGGTTAATTATTCACCCACTAAATGGACCGAATAGTAATAAATATCTTTCATGGTGTCGCTTTCTCGGCAGTCCACTCAATTTTTCCCAGTTGAAGGGAATTTTAATTTTCTAGTAGAAGGAGGAAAACAATTCCACCTCCAACCTCCCTTTTTCACTTTTCCCCCTCTCTATTGGCAGATGCCCTGTCTCTCGCGCTGTGTTTCTGAGGTGGAGCAGAAACAAGAAAGCAGGAGAGAGGATCAGAGAAATTAAAAAAAAAGTTTAGTGGCGTTCGCGAACAAAGAGTGTGCTCCTCTGTTTCATGTAGCAAAGTTCTAGATTAAAAAAAAAAGTTTAAAGAAAGCTGCAGAAAAAGTTCAGAAGCCAATTGGGGGGCCTCGTCGGAAAGTTGCATTTTTCTAAAGGTATCTTCTCCTTCACCCCTTTTCTCATCGTCTTCATCGTCCCATTCGTCTCTTTCATCGCTGCTTACCATTTAGGGTTTTCGAGGTAAGCTGCTAGCTGCTCTGAACCTGCTTTGATTCATATTTTTGTGTTTTGTTCATTTAATCCGAGCTATTATAGATTTTGCAGTTTTCCTTTTTTGTTACTTTTCCTTATGTGGTATGCTATGGCATTGCCGACAAGTTCCTGACGGTCTACTCAGTTCAACGCCAGCGCGAGCTGAGCTGTGTTTTTTTTTTATTTTCTCTCCGTTTTCCGAATCTTCTTCTTCGAAGTTATTGTTTGTTGGGTTGTTTTCTTTTGTACTTTTTCCGAGCCAGCAGATTCGCTTCAAATTGTGCTGTTCAAAGCTTCCATCGTGTATTCGTTCTCTGGACGGCTCCCGTAGATCCTGATTTGTGATGCTGATCTGACTTTATTTTCCGTAGCTCTAGTTTGATGCGAGAATATGCCAGGTTATGTCTAAGATTGGGCAGTAATATCTAGTATCAACGGATGCCAAATGTTTTGAGGCTGACTTGAAATTGAAAGTCAGCAAAATTTCATTGTCCATTGACATAATTGTTAAATGCTAAGCGTTTCTTTTGTTTGCGCCTCTTATATGCTCTATCCAGGTTTTGGTTTTGGGCAATGTGAATGAAACTGTATTCAGACTACCTACTTTGCTGTAATTTTTTATGGGGTGCTTATAATCTTTGCATCCCATAATCATTGATCTGGGTCGCAAATGGCAGCAGAATCAAATTCGGGTTTCAGAAGAGAAGAAACTTTAGGATCTGCTTTGAATCGGCATGCTATATCTTTCCAGTCAGGGGCAGTAAACAGTTCATCAGAGATGATTGGAATGGGGAGTTATTATGGAGTAAATAATACTACACCTGGGAACTTGGTGTTCTCTGGGCATTCTGGGATCATTTGTAACAATAGTCCATCTGTGTCCCAGGCTGCGAATTCATCAGGCTCTCTTCTTCTTGATTCTGTAACTGGTCTCAAGCATGACACTGGACTGGCAGTTGAGTGGTCTGCTGAAGAACAATACAAGCTGGAAGAAGGCCTTGTCAAGTTGGTACTTTCTTCCTTGTTTTAATTATCAGTGTATGCTTCCATTTTCTGGTTGTGTCGTTGTGCTCTCAGTCTCATTTCGAGTGCCTTCTATGTTAAAAAATAAATTATATTTTGTACAAAAGCATTAACTAATTGACTACATTTCGATTTTTATCCTTGATACACCGTATCCTTATCTATAGAGAATATATCTAAAAGGTCATACTTGAGGGGTATGCAATTATTGTTAATATTTCTTATACATAAAATGCTTACAACAAATATGGGATGGAACTTGTTCATTATAAGGCAATCAAGGTGGGAGTATGTATCTTAAAAAATATAGAGGTGATGTTAAGTACTTAAGAGATTCATCGTACAAGAGAAAACTGAGAAACCTTTGTAGACCATTATGGATATAACTATCCAGTGACAGTAGTACCGCAGTTAGCTGTCAACTTGAGGAAAAAAAACCTAACACATGGATCATGCCTCTTCGCATGTAAAGTATTCAGATCCATAATTAATAACGGTTTGTGGAGCAGAACATTGCTCATAGCAGATATACTTGGGTGTTATCCAAATGAATCCCTTGTGGTTTCCTTCAAGTATTCAGACCCATAGGGAAAGTTCATTTTGTATAGTAGAAGATTTTCTTTTGCTTCTATGCTGTTTTTCTGCTGTCTCTGTATATCTATATTTTTTTTTTTGAAGAAAGGTAAGCTAAATTGATGAAACTGAAATATTTACAAGTACACAAAACCCAACTGCAACAGACTGCAGCACCTATACCTCACTCCTTTTTACCCACCAATAGCTCGAGCAGACCAAAAGCTCGCAGAGCTCTAACTATTTTCCTTTGTGATATATTCTCTGATAAATACTATATCTATGCTCAATACATCACGTGTTTAATGATAGATATGCTGATGAACCAAGCATAATGAGGTATGTCAAAATTGCTGCCACATTACGCGACAAAACTGTACGCGATGTTGCTTTGAGGTGTAGATGGATGACGGTGAGCTTTCTTCTAACTATTAAGGGGTTTCCTCTTCTCCATGTGTGCTTTCATTGTTTCATATTTCCTCTTAGACTCTGATTTTTAACCGATTTCAACTGAACTCTTGAACTTTTGACCATAGAGCTTATTCATATTGTGATGTGATGTCTAGGTATCAATACAGTAGTTGAATTACACTTCTGATTTTCATTCAGTGAAGATTGTTCTGTGGTTTTCTTCAACTCTTTTGTTTTTCTTGGAGGCTATACACATTAGTTCTGGCTCTGCCCTCATAACTTAAATTCTGATACTTCACTGACAAAAACACTCTTCATTTCTGATTCTTACATCTATTCTAGCTTTGGAAACTGCTTTGTTGCTTCTTATCAGTATCTTCATGACTGGGATAGTTAGATTCAAATATGAAGACAAGAAATGAAGATATTTGTGATAAAATAGCAGTCTTGGGCTGATAATTCGTCTTAGATTTTATTGGTGCCTTCCATCCTTCTTCTAAATTTATATATGGTTGTATCTTGGTTCACTATCATGTCTGCTCTCAAGCGTTATTCTGGAAAGGGATGTTCTTTAAAATTAAATAATTTGAGATGCATACTTTCTTGTGAAATGTCTGCAGAGGAAGAGAAGGAAACAAGAGGACTTGGGAAGGAAGGGGAGTTACAGAAAGGTATGATTATTGACTTACATATTGCATTTTCATTTTAGCGGCTTAAAATATTGTCATTTTAGCGGCTTAAAATATTGTCATCTGAGGCATTGTACATAGGGATTATGATGCTTATTGGGGATAACAGATGGGTAGTGTTTACACAGAAGGTGCTTAAGATGCTGTTCTTTTTGTTTTTGAATAGTTTTTATTTAACTTCTTCCGATAAAAGCTGTTGTAGCTCTTCTAACTTTTGGCGAGTTTGTTATCTTCTTGTCCTTTCCAGGAACATCAATATGTCAATTGATATTATGAGATCAAATGTTACTTGAATAATCTGGCTACCGCAATGTTACTTCTGCAGGACAAGTTGGCGGAATCCTCTTCTAGGACAAATATATCTTCAACGTCAACAGCTACTGTGACCACGAGCTCCTTTACAGCTCGCCAAATGGACCAAAGTGAGCGAATTCGATGGGAAGGTGAGCCTATTATTTTGTAACGTTTTGATTCTGTGACGGATGTCATAGATTTAGGCCGCCCTAGGTCTTCCCTTCCTGTACAAATATTGTAGATTGTCCATGTTTGTATTTCTAGATTAAGCTTATACTTTTATAGTGAACATGGAAAATTTATCTGAAACAATATGAGGAGTATATGTAAAACCGATCTAGAGCATAGATGAGACTCAATCATGACTACCTTTTCGATCTGCACCCCTTGGTAACCCCCTTTTGAAGCTTTTTCCTTTATCTCTTATATAAGCCCCTGTTTCTAGTTTCTCTATTTCATGACTCATTCCCTTGAAAATAAGTGAGTTATCTAGCAAGCCATAGGATGTAATGAGGCTGCATGCATTCAGATATCATGGGGGTGCAGTGGCTAAGGTACTGTTTGTTAAAGAGCAAACATCATGTGGGGAGGGAAATAGACATCTCTGTCCCATCCCAATGTTTGCTGGCTATGAAAAGTTATTGTGAAAGGGGTATCTTTCTCCTTTTATTCCCTCGTACCGGCCATTAATCCTGCACCCACCATACGGGAATGATTTCTGTGCTAACTTTAATTTCTATCACTTCCCAATACCTGTCATTTTGTGTACTAATTCTTGATCATGGTTGATCTGTGATTTGTGTAATTGTATTCATGTGCTTGTCTTAATTTTATATCCAATCAATTAGAAATTTAATAGCATGATTACTTCAAATATTTCATTAATGTTGACCAGTAACAAAGTAATGAATAATGTTGAACAGTAACAACATAATTAATAATGGTAAACAGTAACGTCATAATTATTAATGTTAACAGTAACAAATGTATAACATATTTTCTTCTAGTAAACTTATAACCTTTTTGTAATAAAAAATATGTATAACTGAATGCATATCATGCTTTTATTAAAGTACAAAAACCTAATTATATTTTCTTCCTTAGTATATCTACAACTGAACAACATGGATATATTCTCATTCCCTTTCGCTCATATTCCCATTTCCTTTCCCTTTGCATTTCTCTTTCCCTTTCCCATTCTCCTTATCTTTCCTATTCTCTTTCCCGTAGCCTATCCTGACACTGCCGAAGTATTGCACCAGATTCAGTGAGATAGAATGAGTGAGTCATGGCATTCTGATGGGGATAATATGACTAATCCTTTTTCTCTTACTGGCAGGAACTTTTGTTAGCTTCACTTCTTATTTGCTTCAATAATGGGTCTTTTCTTTGATTGCAATATTAATTGTTCACGCATAAAGGACTTAGATGAGGGTAGGTTGAAGCTTCACAAAAATGGAAGATTAGTATGTGGATGGAAAAGGTTTAGTGATTTGAGACGTTTTACTCTTTTATGCACTGTTTGTTTGGACGGTAAAAGTAGGGGACGGAAGAGAAATCAACGTTCAGTCCCTTTTATGTGTTTGTGTTGTCTGGAAAGAGAATTGGGATGGGAATCATCCCTGTAGTTTCTTGCGAGCTTGTGTTGTTTTCATTCCTCCACTATACCTTAAGTGAATAGTTTCTAGGGTGCTGCAAGCATTTTGTTCTCTGATTTTTTCTTGTGTATTTCCGGTAATATTTATAGCTCTTGTCTTCCTTTTAACTGTGATGAATTGTTCTTATGTTATTTGATCTGCTATCACAATTGATTACTTTTGTCACATCTACAATATTGAGTCCTATACATGGATACTAAAATAAATTTTCCGATTTCAGTCTCATAAAAGTATTAACATATTCGAGTATCATTTATGTTAAAAACAGGTTACATAAATAATTATAACACTTATCAAAGATAATTACATAGTATAATTAATTGCAGAGTTATGTAAACAATTTGAACCCCTTATTATATTTAATATACATCATATATTAATAATCAACTGTATTCTTACATTCATTTCCATTTATATTCCCTTTTATAACCAAACACTATGACATAATTTCATTCTCATTCTCTTTATTTCCCATTTCCATTCTCTTTCCCATTTCCCTCGACATATCCAAACAGTGCCTTATTTCTAGACGGCAATGGTTTTCTTCATTGGTTGGTGGCAGTTTCTCTATTACAGTAACTGTCATATTTGCTTAAGTTCTGAATTTAGATGGCTTTCTAGCATCAAGGCCTTGAGCTCCATTGTTACTCAGCTAGGTGGAATCTCTGTGTAGAATGTGGGTGTCACCTTAAAACTTATTTTTGCGTACATGTGTCGTTCTGTATTGAGTCGGATGAGTCCTTTGTTAGCGCAAATTTTGTACATAATTTCATGCTTTAAATTTATAGATTCCATGGCAGTTGATATACCCTACTGGCAAGAGGCTGCTGTTACTGAATGAGCATGATTCCTGTGAGATATGGGAGCATATGATTTAGTGGGGGAATTGAAAATTGACAAATATAGCACTTTTTTGCTTAACGTTATTGTCCATAACTAAAACTGCCTGTTCTGACTTCTGGCAGTTCCAGTTCAATATTTCTGAAGTAACACCAGCACAAATGTGTTGACCCCCCCCCCCCCCCCCCCCCCCCCTATCACACACACACACCTGCTCAAAACACATACAGGGAAGACATATTTTGTTGATGTGGTTTTTACTTGTTTTTTTCTATTCTTGCAGGGTTAAGTAGAATGGCGAAGCATCTACTGGAGCAGAATGTGCAGGATTTCAATCAAATAAATGCCAATATGTCATCCCTGAAGGTGTGTCAATTTTCTTCTTATTACCATCCCCTAGATTGCATGGCCAGGACCTCTATCTTTGTCATTGCACGCACTGCAATCATTTTGCCATTTATAGATTTCTCCCGGTCATCGACATATGCTAGGTGAAACTTGGTTGGCCGATTATTTTCTTCTGCAAGACTGCCCACTTAATGTTTACTTGTTCGTCATTGTCTTTGTGACAAAATTTATCTGGTCATGCCCTTTGTCAATGAGAAATATGTCAAGAAGAAATCCAATGTACTCATTGTTGCTTGCTCCTCATTTTTAACCATTCATGTTAAGTTGTGCAACTAAGAATTTCCTGTTAAAAGTACCTTCCTCTTAGCAACAATTTTTATCAGTTTGTGGAGAAAAAAATGAATGCATGATAAGTAATCCAGGAGGCTTGAGTAGCGCTCTTGTAGTGCTTGCAAAGAAGTTACTTGAAGTGGTCTAAGATAGTTTTTATTTGATGCAGAAGGAAAAGGGGAACTAGAAAGGAAATAATACGTGTATCCTATGATGTTCAACTTTTTTAGGAAAGACAAGAACACATACTACCTTTACAATTTCCCCCAATGATTTCCTGTTGAAAGGATATAGGAAGTGACTTACTGGTCACCCAAATGTTGAGCTGTCAAAACCTGACCGAACCTTAGAATTCTGCTCGAAATCAACTTAATCCAGAAGAAATTGTGGAAAAAGACCAGTCTTGACCCATTATTTACTCTTTACTCTGTATTGCTTGATGTTTAGGACTTGCACTTGAGCCACACATAGCTTGAGATAAATCTGACTCCTGATTTAAATCGCTAATTACCAGATGAAACTTGGACAAAAAAGTCCGATGCCATAAGGAACTGGTTCGATTGTAGCCAAGCTCAATTTGTAACCAAACTTAATAAGCAAATCAACATTTAAAAAAAAAGTAAATGCACTTTTAGTTAGGGGTGGCAATTTCAACACGACCCGTTTGACCAACACGAACCCGACACGAAGTTAGCGGGTTTGGGTTTTAAAATTTGACACGATTAAATAAACGGGTCAACCCGAACACGACTCGTTTAATAACCGTGTCGGGTTTGGGTTTAAGGTATATAACCCGCTAACCGGTTTAAGTAATTTATATTAAATAAATATTTATTATAAATTATAGATTATTCATTTTTTTATTATCAAATTTTAATATAAATAAGATATATAAATATTAAAATTAAGTATTTAACTAAATTAAAGTTAATAATATCATAGAATGACAAATTTAATGTTAATTAATCAAATTATTTTTTTTATATAACTAAACATGTTAGATTTGAGTTAAATATATGCGGATTTGAGTTTTAAATTTGGACATAATTAGTTAATTGGGTCAGACGGGTCAACCCGTTTGATAACCCGGTCAACCCGTTTAATAAACGGGTTGGGTTTGGGTTTCATATTTTGACACGATTAATTAAACGGGTTGGGTCGGGTCGGGTCAACCCGTTTAATAAACAGGTCGGGTTTGGGTTTAGCCTAACACGACCCGCGAACCCGTTTTACCACCCCTACTTTTAGTAAATGAGGTAGTTAAATCAAAATGTTGCTTGAAATTATAGTTGATTTTGACATTTTTGATACATTGTGATAGATTTGGAAGGTGCTGACAGATATCTATTAAGAGATTAAATGCTTTCAAAAGTAAAATGTAGAATTTAAATACGTTGTAGAAGAAACTAAGATTCTTAAAAAACACAATAAAGCACGTAAAATATGGAAACAAATGCCATAAATGTATACATAATATTAAGGTGACTTTAAAGCCTCTTTGTCACCATTGGGACTCATGTTGGATTCACCAACAATTGACATACCCGTCAACAAAGCACACTAGCTCTTCCACAGATTGCTGATCAAACATACTCAACACTCAACCTAGTCAACATACCTCACTCCTTGGTTTTAAACTGCGTGAGGCGCTCCGAGGCGATGAGGGGCCAGGGGCGAGGCGTGATGCATGAGGCGTTGAGGCGATTGTTTTTGTAGAATCACCTATAGATTTTTATAACATACATTTTGTACATACAAAAAATACAATATCACATTATATAATATAAAAGCTTACAATAATATATATTTCCATTAAAATTTAATAGTGGGTCTTCAAACACTAAAATAGCTTTTGCAATCCATACAAATTGTTATCAATATGAATTTGCAATGTTAACAAAATAAAAAAAAACCTATACATTGCTATGTGTGCGTGCGCTGCCTGATGCAAAAGAAAACATTTTTTGTTTACAAAAAGTATACCTCTGCTGGTGGCGAGTGGGATTGGTAGGTGTGGGGTGGGTGGGGACTTGGGTTGTCTGCGTGATTTTGAATGGTAGCTGGGAGAGTTGAATGGGGAAATAAAGGAAAGTGAATTGGAGAGGGTGAAGATAAAAGTAAAATGTGATTGGGGAAAGTTGGAGTGAGAAACTAAAAAGTAATGTGGTGGGGTGGTGTGAGTCTCCCGTCCCGAGTCTGCAGATTTTGAAAAAATAAAAGTTTCCCACTACTCAAAACGGTGTCATTTTGATTAGTAAAAGCAGACAAAGAAAAGAAAACAATAAAGGAAAAAAACCCTATCATCTATCGTCTTCTTCCTCGATCTTTTCTCCGCGCCGCTGCTCCTTCCGCCCCTCTGCATCTTTTTCCTCGACCGCCTCAGGCGACGCCTCCGCGCGCCTCAACCCGCCTCAGCCGCCTCAGCCCGCCTCAGCCCGCCTCTTGACATGCGTTCGCCTTGCCACACTGGAGGCGATACCGTCGACGCCTTGCTCCGCCTACGCATTAGGCGCGCCTCAGGCGAGCTTTTTAAAACCAAGCCTCACTCTACAAATAGTCCCAAGGACTCTCGTTTAGCTTGCACAAAGCAATGTCTTTGAATAGAGAAGTAGTTGACTTGAGTAACTATTAGGAGAGATTCACTATACCTTTTTCTACGCCGCCCTATAGAAAATGGTGAGGAGTCTTGATGTTTTTTGGTGAATTTTCTCAACAAAATATCTATTCTTAACACTTAGTAAGTTAGTTGATCTTTATATATGAATGATGTTTTGAACCCAGGACCTTTGGTTCTAAGATACCACTCCTCTACCGATCAAGCCACGGGGGCTTGGTCATTACATAAAAGTGAGATAAAAATTTATGTTAAACTCCCATATGAATCAATAATCCCTAATGGGCTACATTGATTAAATGGACATATCTTCTACTTCAAATACTTGAGACAAATATTATATCAGGACAAGTGGGTGAACTTAAACACTTAATTAGGGAGACAGTATATTTACAGTCTGGCGGTATTCATACTTGATCACAACTAAAGCTGTCAATATTTGACCCGAAACCCGCTTGTTTTATCCGAACCCAAAAATATTTAAATATGTTAAACTGAAATCAGATTGACCCAAACTCGAAACTAACTGAAACCCGAATGACCTGAAATACTAGTGACTAGAATCTGACCTAAACCTGAATGACCCAAAATTATAGTAACTAAAAGTTACCCAAACTCAAATAACATGAAATAACAGTGACCCAAAATTGTCTAGAACCTGGATTACTTAAATAAATATGACAAAAAAACTTGATTTAACCTCACCATATCAGATTAAAATTCTACATATGCATTGTATTCACTTTTGTACTATAGATATAGTATATATTCTGATAGAAATCAGGTATATAATTTTTTTTAAAGTTAATCATGACCCAAGATAACCAAAACCCGATTCTGCGTAACACTCTTACAACCCGAACCCGACTTAACCCGAACCTAAAACGACCCAAAAATTTGAATGACCTGAGCGGATGGTAACCCGAACTGATATGACCCAAAACCCGAACGGATAACCCGTTTGACAGGTCTAAATTCACAACTTGTATATAATGTTATTTTGATGTACTAATATCATTATCAAATTTGTGCTTACATAGAATTGACCTCTTCATTTAAAGTACATAAATAATTGATAACTTTATTGTCATGCTCTGTTGAATATTTAAAAATCTATTATTTTAATATACATGACTACATATTTTATAAATTCATTAATTTGTTTCTTCTTTGTTTTGAATGAAAATTTGTTTTTTCTCTGTTTTGAAGGAAGATTTGTTTCTTCAAATATACTAAATAATGCCATTTTCTTATTTGATTTGAACAGATGTTACTGTAACTCAAATAAGCTGAATTTGAAACGACTAACTATTCGTGTTGAAAAGTAACTCCACATAATCCATACCTGAAATAACCCAAAACATACACTACCCGACCTGGAGGATAAAATGATGACATAACTAGACCCTGGAATAGCCCGAACATGATATAATAACTCGAACCTACCGTGACTCTAACAAAAGCTCGAAGAGAAATGACCCTGTTTGGGGGCTGACCTACTTTGAACGGTAGATGTCTTCAGCGAGAGTAGACTGCTCTTAGGTTGTGGTCTGGCCGGTGGCAACTGCCCCCTGATGGTGGTTAAATGGTTGCCTAGGGTGACGATGAGCACTCTTTGGCTGCAGTTAACAAGTGAAAGGCACCCCAAGTAATGACCCATCTGTACGCTGGCTGGTAAAGGTCACCTTTTGTGATGATTGCAAGACAGCTGCCTCCAGTGACTCACAGCCAGCAATCACCCGTCGGTGGCAAGCACTGAGGGTCAGATGACTGGGCCGGCTTGTGTTCTCATGCAATAACATTGACTTTGTTGACTTGTGTCAGCCCAACATCTGCTCAAATGTTGTTTTCATTTCCTCTTCGGACGAATCTCTAAAAGACACTTTTCCATATTGCATCTGGCTTGCTTATATAGTAGCTGATGTGAGACTAGGTTATCTCGTCTTTTGGTTTGCCATAGTGGAAGCCTTGATTGTATAAGATGAAAGTATAGTTGCACCAATAAAAGGAGAATTTTTGTTGAAATACCTGAAAATTTATCTTGAAATGCTGTGAAAACCAGTTCATTGTGCATGGTGTTGGTTTTTCTATCTTTTATGCTTGATCTTTCATCCTAACAGTTCTTTGTTTGATCAGTTACAGGACAACATTGATATCTTTTGTCGCGCTAGGGAAAACATCAGTAGTCTCTACACCATGTACGTCTGGTCCCTGATAATTTTTTTGTAGCCCATCCAGGGGCAAAAGATATGACATGTTGTAGTCATCCCTTAGCTCATAATCTTTTGGTTCATTTGTCATCTTTTAACATTTATCGTGTTTATCTTAGCATGAAAGAGATGCCAGGAAGAATGTGCCATATGCGAGAGCTCCCTGTGTCTATCGATCTAGCGCTTGCAGATACTATTTTGCCTCGTGCAACGGTATTTTCTAATTAAAATTCTGAATTGTTGAGTTGTAATTACTACTTAGTAGTATTGTTTCAACTTTACTACCCATTGAAGCCATGTTCATTGACGTGGACTCGTGATGCATGTTTATAGTAGTAATTTGTGCAGGCTGACAATTATTTAGAATAGGTTACTTTTCTCTGCCCCAATACATAATTTTAGCTGTTAAAGGGTTGTATGGCCTACCCACTTGGAGGGTCGGGACTTTGTGATGGGACCACGGAAAGGAGGGGGATAAGGGCAGTTTTTGAAAGGGCTAGTGGTTGCCCCTTGCCCAAGACAACCTTTCCTAGTGTTGGCTATTTAAAGTAGTAGTAGCTCTAGCTTTGATCATTAAGACGAATATTCATATTGCGCCTCTGAGAGGAGTAGGCAGGGCTTCCCTTATTTGGCAGGATTAATTTCTGCCTTTTATCTTTCTGTTTCTATCTAGTTTCCGTATCTGTCTTCATCCAGATATACTGTAATATGCCCATGTTTGCTTCTCATATATCAATACACACAGTGGTTTTAGAGTGAGAGTTAGGTGCTGTTGAACCACCGCCTTTATTGGGTTTTATCAATTGGTATCAGAGTCGTCAATTTTGTAGGTGGGCAATGGAGATAGTGAACTGGGATCTGATGGAGAAAAATATAGGTGTGTGGATGGATAAAAAGTTGATGAATGAGAGAGAAGAATTGGTGAATATAGCTAGAGATAGACAAGAGGGTGAGCAAAGGATCGAGAGGATGAAGAAGCTTGTGGCAGAGAGAGAAGAGGGATCAAGGATGCTTGATACGTCACCAGTGGAACCAACAAAGACAACCATGGACAAATCAGCCGACACCCCAAGAATTGAAGAAACTCATCATACCAACACCATCACAGGTAGCGACCGCAGGGCTGACTCACCCACAACCCATAAAGTAAAAGATTCTTTCTCATAAACCTTGATGAAGCCCGTGCTAGGTACATGTTTAACAGAAGAGAAGGAAGGATTGGTGTAGAAAGGGTCAACAACTATGAAGGTGGAGCTGGAAGTAGGTTCTGTCAAGGGAAATAATTGGGAATAAAAAAATAGAACCAGGCGCTAAGGAGGCAGCGGTCGAACAACCACATATAGGAATGATGAAAAAAGAAACAATGGTGCGTTACGAGGATTACAACAGGTAAGAAGAACAAGGAACAATAGAAAAAGAAAGAAGAAATATGCTGCACCCAACGGCACAAGGAAGCTTAGAGATTAGATTTTCTCAACCTTCTAAGTATGAAGGTAATAGGTTGTGAGTTTTGAGAAGGATAGAGAGAAAAATTGTTTACATATATAGGAGGAAGGGAAGATAACGGACTAGAGAAAAGAAAAGGAAAAAGAAGAGATTGATGCGTATGAGAAAACTCAATGGTAACAAGAGGCGGGGTAATCGAACGGAACTCAGGCAACTAAGGGGGTGAAAGGATTCTCAATCAGGAATCAACACCAATTTGAAAATATTGAATGGTAACTACCGGTCAACTAGTTTGTGTTCCGAAAGTATAAGAACTAAAGCAGTGATGGTGGACTCGAGCAGGTTAGAGATGACCCACTTGTCCTACGCCGAAGTGGGATTTTTTCCACCACGCAGCAAAAAAAAGTATGTTGTGTGAATCGGTGGAAGAGGATCTCAACCTTTGAATCAAAGGGGAGGATGTCGAACAAATTCTAGTCCCCTTTACTTATACCAAATTAAGCTGAACTTTTAAACTTTTATCTATTCAAGATTTACCACCACTTTGAACAAATTCTAAACCCAAATCATTTATCAAGCTTTACCTTCTTCCAAAACTAGTCATGACTTACACCATCATTATTAGCTTACACAAAAGTGTTTAAACCTATTACATGTGGACTTTATGGAAATAATTACACCGCCTTCTAACTTCTGACTCTAGCCCCCTTTAGCTCCACACTCCCGTGCAACTTCATGACTAGGGAGAAACACCATCTTTTCCTGTACCCGTGGTCAGTCATACAATCACAGAAAAAGGCTACAGGGCATAAAGTACGTTTTATCTTTATGAAAACACTTTTAAGACAACATAATAACATACAAGTAATCATAGCATGTCACACCACCAGAAACCTTACCAAAACATAGCACAAATATCAATCAAGATATTACCACCACAATTTTAATCGTTTATTATTCCACCAATCCTCGGGCACACTGGTCTTTCGACAAAGGGCACTAAGACCTTCAGACCCTTGGACAATTATTCTACCTTACCCCTTGTCTTTAAGTGTGCACACCCCCTATAGGTCATCAGCCCATAGAGTAGATCATGATGGCTTACCCACAATTCATTGGTAGTGGGAAAAAGAAGTGTCTGGCCTCCGAGGGCTCATTAACTGTATAACCAGGTTTCATAGTCAATACCAAGTGTTTAAGTCATCCGACCATGTCCTTTACTTGATTAAAACATCCACACAACATACCAAGAAGATCAAAGCATTTTACCACCATTAAGTAAACAATAGATAAGTTAAAACACTTATAAAGTACCTTTAAAACAAATCCGTAATTAAGGTTTTACCACTGTGTAACTTCGACCTATCTTCTTTCCAATTCATTATCATCATCTTATGTGTAAATAGCCTCGAATCAAGGCAATAAACCATCGAAAACATGCTCATAAGTTGAATAGAAACCAAAAGGTCTTAAAACACTTTTAGCTTTTATGTTACCTTTAACATTACAAAACTCAACTTGTGAACTTACCCATGAACTGAAATATTGAAGAGTGATAAAGATTCACCAATTCCTCTAAAAACCATGGAGGTTACTTACGAAAATTATACACACAGCTGGCTCCAAGTCAAAGTACAAAATTCACCAGAATTGACACTAAACAAACAAGGGTTGTTCACCAAGATTCCCAGACCTTCTTCGGTCCTACCATATATCAAAATCACCACAAAAGAGTCTAATTTCAAACCACAAAAAGAGTTAGAAGAGAATCACAACATATGCTGTCGAAACCAACAAAACATAAACTATCGCCATAATTGACACCTAAGGAAAGAATCATTGTACACAAGAACTACCTGGCTTCTTCTTGCCATGTATCTTCACCACGAATTAGGTACTTGACTATGCTAAAGGATGCTCCAAGTTCCTTCTAAGAAAACGCCCCAAATCTCCTTGGATTATCTTCACTTCTCTTCGGTTTTACCTCCTCCTTGCTCTCGGTTTTGCTCTCTTTGCTAGGCTAGGTGTTTCTTTTCTTTGGCTGGTCTCTCCTGGCGATTTATGGAGGTGAGGAGGTGATTTGGTGTGAGGAATAAGGCCTGGTGTGGGTATCTTTGAATAGGCAAGAGGGAGCTTACTTAAGACTCAGGAAACCTTTAGGAAATGACAGCTCATGCGTAAAACTCTTATATCCTATTGGTCTATGTCTTGGCTGAGTTGAAATAATGTTATTTCGTGGCTGATAAGGCAAGGACGGATGTAGGCAGCTGCAAGAGTCATGATGGGCTGAAACTTAATTATTACAAACATTAAATGGAGCATTTATGAGCATGAAATGTGCTTTAAATGTATCTGTCATTTTAAGGCCTTGTTTGGCTAGGTGTAGCCGCTTATTCTCAGGCTATGTTTGGCTGGATATTCTAAGGTTGCTTGATGGTGAAGAAAGGTCAAGATAAGGCTGGATTATACCTTGTTCTTAGCGCCACATTAATGTGTAATTACTTAAATCACGTCTCTTCATGTGAGGCAAACCTAACACGTTTCTTCATGAGAGGGTTTCCTAAATTTTCACACATACATTTCTTCATGAGTGGGTTTTCTTCCTGAGAGGGTTTCCTTCATGAGAGGGTTTCCTTCAGGAAGGGTTTCCTTAAACTTTCACACCAATAATCATGTGACACCTATTAATGATTCTAGGATATTCTAATATAAATGTCCAAGTATAAGTTGATTATATAACAAAAATACCTAAGCACCTCAAACACATGTTGACCTCCAAGTAGGTTGCCACCTCGTGCTTACCTCAACTAGGGCGCCTCCTCTGCTACCTCAACTAGGCGCCTCCTCATGCTGACCTCAACTAGGTCGCCACCTCGTGTACCTTAACTAGGTTGCCACTCGTGCTTACCTCAACTAGGTCGTCACCTTGTGCTTAACTCAACTAGGTCGCCACCTCGTGCTTACAAGTTGTTATTGATGTATCTCAAGTAGAAAAGTAGTTTACTGGGTCTCCTGAGGTTTTCCATCTCGGGTTACTTGGGTTTCCTAGGGTTTTATTGAGTTTCCAAGGCTTTCCTAGGGTTTCCAAGACCATTTCTGGCATTTTCGGGACTTTCAGGATTTGCGGGAACTAGGGTTCATAGTGTTTCCGGGACTTCCGGGACTAGGCTTTCCTCATAACTTGGGGTATTTCAGGATATCAGCCCACCAATTGACAAGTTGGCTGAGAAGGAACTCATGTTAAAAAAGTGGATCTCTGAACGAGTGGGGGACAACTGAGCGTTGTTATTAGGCTGGCTTCAGACCAAGCTTCCGGCTCAATATTGTAGCCGGCTCCTGGATGTGCTCCCAGCTCAGTATTGTGTCTTACCCCGAATATATATAGTCGGTATCCAGCCCCGCCGTTTAAACCCTCATTTGGCAGGGAAATGTTGCAGTGACGCAAACCCAAAAGTGGCCAAAATTATTGTTCCTGGTGGAAACCTGCGTACAACAAACTCAGAAGTTTTATCATACCCCTTCATCCCTGAACTCCTACCGAGCAGCCTGGTGGTGCTGACACCGGTAATATCAAGTTCAAGCACCACCTTGAGGACAAGGTGGTTTAACGGGGGAGGAATGATAGGACCACAGAAGGCAGGGGGCTAAGGAAAGTTTTGGAAATGGCTAGTGGTTGCCCCTTGCCCAAGATAACCTTTCCTAGTGTTGGCTATTTAAAGAAGTAGTAGCTGTAGCTTATATCATCAAGAAGAATATCCATATTTGGCTTCTGAGAGGAATAGACATGGTTTCCCTAATTTGGCAGAATTAATTCCTGACTTTTATCTTTCCCTTTCTATCTAGTCTCCTTATCTGTCTATTTTCTGCCTATTTCCAGATTTAGTTTTAATCTGCCCATGTTTGGTTCTCATATATCAATACACACTGTGGTTTTAGAATGAGACTTAGGTGCTGTTGAACCATTGATTTATTGGGTTTTATCACTTTTTTTTGATATGGTGTTGTTAAAGATTAACCAATTATTTGGATGTTATCATTTTGATGTTTGTCATACTTTACTATAATGTGATGCTTCAGATGCTGTCCCTAAAGTTAATACGTGGAGCCCATTAGCAATATAAATTGTGTTCCTTTAAAGGTACCGGGCTATTGGGAAACACTCAAGAGATTTGGAGCAAAATGAGGAAGAATGAACTAGATGCTATGCTTTTATTTTCTTATTCTAAGGTTTCAGCGCAAAGGAGTTTTCTCTGCTTTTATGTCAGATTCTTGCACTACTATCTCAAGTGCTATAGTACAAACTAATACTCAGTAAACAGCTCAAGTCCAGCTGGCCTAGTCTGTTTTCAGTTGTACAAGATAGGAAAAACAATCAAGGCTAAACAAGTAAAATCCAACACCTCAATCTAATGGGTATGAAAAACCAGTAGATTGTCAAGCAGCAAGAAAACTCCTGGCTAGTAAGACTTGTTTTCTGAAGAGAAATGAGAGAAATTGTGGGTTGTATTATTGAGGGAAATGGATACATATTTATACAAGGGGTAGAATACTCTAGAGAAAAGTTTTCTGTAGACTATATTAATAATGACTGATCAACATTTTCTGTAGACTATAACATGGCAAAATAACTTCATACTGCCGTCCAGTAAGAGTCGTGGTCTGGAATCTGCCAGTTGCTTTCTAAGATGGAATAAAATTCACTGTATCAGACCTTGTTGTAACTTTTCCCTGACATAGAGGCAATCAAGCGCAATGGACTGGAATGAGTTGTATGTGTTCCACTTCCAACTCATATAACAATCTGGTTAACCAAGCTACTTCTGTGGTAATCCTTCTAAGTGACTTGTATTGAGCTTATGCTCAAGATATTTGAAGCAAACTGAGAAGAATGAACAAGAGCTTATGCTTATTTTCTTTGAGCGCAGAAGAAGGATCTCTCTGTGGTTTTCTTTTGTCTGGTTCTCGCACTATTGTTTTGTGTTGATACAATACAAACTTATACTCACTAAACAGCTAAAGTCCAGCAGTCCTAGTCTGTTTCCAGCTGTACACGATAAAAAAACAATGGGTAAACAAGTGGAAATCCAACATGGATTGGGAGATGGGGTGAAGGTAGTTTAACATGTTTTTTATACGTGATGTTCATCTGCTGCAGTCTGAACTAAATCCAAATTGTGCTTCTCCAAATATTTCTAGCCATGATAAAATGGCACGAGTGATTTCATTTTCTCCCAGTACCATCTGGTTACTGTCATGTATTAAAGGGGACCTTGCCTTTGGACTCTCTCGCTCTGTAATTAATTTGTTCGCCTTAGTTTCTTTCCACTCAGAAGTAGCGTTAAGCATCACATATATTGATATCAGGCACGGAAAAAGTTACCTGATATGTTTCTTCATGTTTTTTTGAGTAGGGGATGGGGTTCAACATGTCAAGTGGGATTCAACCAAAGCAGGATTTGAGATGTGATGGTGGAATGTCAAGGCTGAACGTGTGATCAATAAAGATAGTGCCATTATCCTGTTGTAAATTATGGGTTGTCTAGTATCTCTCTCTTCTTTTATGGCGGGTCCTAGAAACTGAGACCCCCTTTGAAAAAAATCATGAATTAGGAAACCTTTGAAGAGTTCAGATCTCTAAGAAGCCAAACCCAGCAAAAGATCACCACGGTCATAATAAAGAAATGTACCGAGATTAGTAGTGAATGCTTTTTCATACGGGTCATTCAAGTAGAAGAGTTTCTAATGATAGTTTATTGACGTTGGAAAGTAGGGCAGTGTATAGAACTGTGGGGATCCTTTTGGTGTTTTGGCTTTGTTTTCGTTTGTAGCGTGTCAATTCTCTCCTTTCGTTTTTTTTTGTTTCCCCTCTATTTCCCTTTCCATGTCGTGATTGTAATTTTACAATTAAGACTTATAAAGCGTGCATAGTGGGGTGGGGGGAGCAAAAGCCATAAAAGTTGTATCTATGTGTTGCACCACTGTGTATCCTGTTGTCCATCTTTTGACACTGCATAAAACGGCAGGTTTAGATGCCTGTGATTGCTTTGCTGCTCTGCCTTCACCTCGGATCGTGAATCATTTGAAATGATGCTAAATTGTATCTCCTTTCGTGCAGTTGAAGGGGTTATTATAAATTCATGTTTGATACTGTTCAGATACCTCTATAATCATTTAAATTTTGTGGATGGTTTTTAAGAAGTCTGCAAACTAGACGTCTTAATTTCACCCCCAACGCCGTGGAGGGAGCTGGTTATGCACCCCAATATATGATTTTCATTTGAGTTCTTTTTGCCCAGGGTACTTTTTTTCCCCTGTACGGCAGTTCCCTTGCTCGAATGTTAATTGCAAAGGATCTTATATTCGGCAGGCATTGATTCTGTCCAGCCCCTGGTTCAATATGTCAAATTGTTGGATTAAAAAAAGGATATTTATCTGTTGAGAGCAGAAGAAATACTTTGCATCTTTTTTTTATTGTGTGTCGAAAAATTCTTGTTAATCAGTTGTGTAGTTATCTAGGTGAGAATTACAAACTCAACAATTTTTATGCTCTTTAAGTGCCTCAACACGAGTCTTTTGGGGTGGATATGGTAAATACATTCTATGAGATTTCACTTATATCTTATTAAAAAATTATTGTCAAACCTTTACATATAATGAAATAGATAACTAATGAAATTTCAGTATCTTCATAAGATTAACTGTATTCTTAGTTTTAATAAAAACTCTTATCTTTATTATTTGATTGTTGATTAAAACAATAATAAACTATATTTTTCACGACATAAATGAGTTTGGATAAATGTCATATTTTTGTATATTTCCTTTTGTCGGTTTGTTTAGAGTATATTTATATGTGGCATTTATCTCGTATTTATGTCTCATTTATGTTTCCCGTCTTGTCATAAATATTTTTTAAAATCAGTTAGTTGTTTTTGAGATTATCAATGTGATATTCTAATGCTAATCCTCAATATTTAATATTACGTACATACAGTAATATTTAAGTCATATTTTTTATTGTCAATTAGTTTATTGTTTTATATGTATACAATAATAAAGTTAACTAAATAATTATTATATTTTTATTTTATAATTTCTTATTTTTTTTACTATAAACTATTAATTAACTAGAGGGTAAAATATTAGCGAGCCCTTGAAAATGGAGAAATACTAATATACATTACATTGAATTAAATGAAATAGTAGTTTATGATACATACAATAATAAAGTTAACTGTATACTAATCATATTCGTATTTTATAATTTCTTATATAAACTATTAACTAATTAATTTTATCGTATTTAGTTTATCAAACTTTAAGTGTGGACGGACCTTTGATAACAACAAGCTACTTAGGTCATAACATTTGTTACAAGTTACTTTATTTTTTTTAACGAAATAGAAATTTAAACGGTAATTTAATATTTATAGTTATAATACCAAAAACGGTAAATGCACTACACATTGCTGACTATAAAATTGTAAGGATAAAAAGTTATACAAAAATAATAAAAGAATGCAAAGAATCCCACAACTCTTTACAGGTAGTAAAAATTTCCGGTCGGAATATAGTGTAAGTAAATTACAACCGAAAGTACGAACCCTAGGACTTAGTAGAAAATTAGTTCTAAGCCTAGTAATTACTTATTCTAAATAAAGGGGGAACATGTAGACATTAATTCAACACTAAAATAACTAACTAATATTCCTAATTTAAATGGAGTATATACAATGGTTTGTCCTAGAATCGGGATTATGATCACCCTAAGTATTAATATGATCACGAAATGTAATTACAAGATTCGAATTAACCAACAAATGAATGCGCCGGATGTCCTACCGGACACTAAATGCATGACACATTCAAATACCTTGAATGTGCCGGACACTAGACATCCGGCAGTGCACCCGACATATTTATTTTGCTAACTTTATTTTCAGATTCAGGTCTGATATTAGGAAACTCAATAACCATTATCAAATTGAGCATATATCATGCCACGAAATGAACAAGATATTGGGGAAAATGGGTTAATTCCTAATCTCAATATTAACTCCTAAATCATAGAAGAAAATAGAAAAATCATTAAGAGTGTCTAACCTACTCTACTCTTAGATTTTTCTTCCTTAAGTAAAATTTGCACAAAGGAACCAAGAGGCCAACTAGATTCACTTGCAAGAAGAATCAACTCTTAATGAGAACTTGAAACTATATTAAGGAGATCACATTGTTTACAAAGAGAGTTTCATCCCAACCAAGAACAAAAAGGATTACTACTCAATCATCCATGTAGATTAAAGAAGAAAATACAAAGAGAAGGAAGAGATTTGACTTAACCTTCATCCTCAGAAATCTTCTTTTCTTCTCCTGGATGGTTGTGCAGCAATTCCTTGGTTGAAATGGAGTCAATTATGTGGAGTATGGGAGCGTGAATATGGGGGGAATGATGATTTATGTGTGCAGACTTTCGGCCTATTTATAGACAACATTTTCTCCATTTGTCGGGAGTCATGCCGGCTGAATGTCATCCGACACCTCATAAAAACATGTGCTCAACTGTAAAGGTTCAAAAAAACCAAATCTGAGCGAAACGTCGCTTGTGCCAGACAGGAGATGTCCGACACCCTACCCGTCAGCTATTGAATTGTAACGGTAAATAACTTCCATCTGCTGACGAACCGTGACGACTTTTCACTTGTGCCGGCTACGATCTACTCGGCACTCCACCCGGCTACTGAAATACCTCTACTTAATTAAACATTGATTAAACATATAATCAATTAAATTAAGGTCTAAATATGCCTTAAAACAAATTAAACACAACAATATTTGTCAGAAGCAAGAATTACACCCTTTGACCTTTTAGGGTGATTATATACCCAAATGAACTTCTTATGACCTAAAATTTTGTCCTAAGCCTTATAACTCATAAATGAACACATTAAAACCGTTTCTAAGGGAAAACAAGCTCAGAAACTCACTAGAACATAAAATGTGCTCTAAGCTTCCTTAAAGCACATTTTTGTGAGATTGTCTCCAAAATGAGTTTTGTTTGATTTTAGGGTCTTGAATACCCTTAAATATACTAATGTGGCATAATGTACCACATTATAACACCTAATTCAAAGTTTTTCAAAAAAATAAAAAATATGTGCATTGGTTTGTGAATATTAACCAGATAGTGCAAAATAACACTTAAATCTCTTAATCTAATCTATGGTCAATATTTCTCCCTTGACTAAGACCATTATTTCCGTCAATATAAGGCTCTTCTCCAAGCTAGTAGCCGGCCTCATTAACAAATAAATATGACTCACCATTCGTACTTTATTAAAGCAAAGTTAAGTACACTTTTTCACATTAATCTAATAACCTTATCTCTTCCCACCTTATCTGATCATTGCCGCATGATTAGGGGCTGTTTCCTTAGTATTTGGCCGGTCCCAAATCAAATGAAGATGCCTCATCTTACTTACTTTATTAAAGTGATAATAAACACTCTTTATGACATTAATTAAGTAAGACTTATCCATCCAACATGCCCCATCATTTCCGGCCTCATTAGGAGGTTTCTTCAGCTGAGGGAAACCCTCCAAAATATCTAGCAAGACTTATCTTGTGTGTTGACTAAACCTATGACTCATTACCCTTATAACCGTTTTCCTTTTCTTTCTTTCCTTACCTTTCTCCTCCTTCAGTCGTAAGCTTCTCAACCCTCTCTTTGTTGCTTCCTTCACCGTGAGCTACCACCCAGCTTCCATGGCCATCATCTCATTCCCTAGGTAAGCTCTCATGGCATGAGTACACTCATTCTTCTCCTCTCTTATTCCTCTCTTCATGGAACTTACCCAAGTCTATTTTCATCCAGCAACCAAGCCTGAGTTGGGGGTTAAAGAGGAGGAGATTCTCGGCTGGAGTTAAGGGAAGAAAGGGAAGCAAGTTTAACAAGTTCTTAAGGTAATAACCAAG
Organism: Limonium bicolor; assembly: GCA_023374045.1. Taxonomy (NCBI): domain Eukaryota; kingdom Viridiplantae; phylum Streptophyta; class Magnoliopsida; order Caryophyllales; family Plumbaginaceae; genus Limonium; species Limonium bicolor. The sequence goes on along the minus strand of CM041781.1, from coordinate 5,130,106 downwards.
CTCTAAGTCACCTTTCATCCCTTCCTTATTTCCGGTTATACTACTAGTTTTTTCCCAGCTCATCCTTTAGTTTTCTTCATGTAAAAATCAGTGGAGAATACCCAGCTTTGTGAAGGAAAAAGATCCATGCAAGAAGCTCCATTTCCACCATTTTCGGTAAGGAAAACCTTACCTTATTTCCTCTTGATTCCACTGGTTGTGTATGCTGGTATAAGTAGTAGTTTAACACCTTGTTTTTGCCCACAAAAATCAGGCGTGAGTAGCCCTTGAGACCAGCTCCATAACAAGGTAAATGTCAAGCCTTTTCCTAGCTTAAATCAACCCTTAATGATCTATATAATGTGTAACTAATACATGCTCTTTTACTGCATGAACTTCTGCCGAAAACACCTTGGAAATCTTGGAAAAATTCTGTACAAAAATGAAGAACCAAGTCCAAGAATAAGTGTTAGCAAAGTGAGTATTTTCACTCTATAAAGATGTGTGTATATTAAGCTTACATGATCAGCTTCAAAAACTAATTAAATATTGTGTTAAAATTAGGTCGAGAGCCTAAGGAAGTGTTTGGTGGCTTGTGACTGAAAACTAGGTGAGAAAATCCTATCTTATACTATAATATAGTTTTTATGAAATTTTGTTACATTAATATATCAGCCGTGGGATATATAGGGGTTATAAGACTTAATTATGTGTTAAAATATTTAATACCATTTTTGGTTAGTTAGTTTGGTCTATTGATGACCTATAAGGTCAAAGAAATTAATTAAGGGCTAAAAACATAATTTATAAAATTATAGGGGCAAGGGTAATATTAGCCGTGACCATATTATGTCATTTGAGACATTTATGTGTAATTTTATTCTATGCTAATTATTGTAATAAGGCCATGCATTTTTAGGCCATTTAATTTATGTTTATTAAGTTTAAAATGAATTTAGGATGGTAATTAGTATTACCGAATTTATTTTGGGGTTTTACGGTAATTAAAATAATTTTGAGGGCTAACCATGGGTTAAAGCCGAAAATTGGGTGTTAAAACCTTATTTTATGAATTATATAAAATTTAATAAAGTTTTAAGACAAAAATGTAATTTCTGAAAACTATGGGGGTCAAACCATAATTATACAAACTTCTGGTCAAACTGAAAGTCATTAGGTCAATATAGACCATGTTAGGAGGTTTGACCAAATCTAATGTCATAAATAATTAATTTATGAACTTATAGTAACATTATAGATTAAATGTCAAACTTATAAAACTTTGGGGTATAGGATGTAATAACCGGAAATTAGGATATAGATTGGTTAATATAATAGTTTATATCCTAAGTATTAAGTTTGGGAATTTTTAGAGTTATATAAATGGTATATAAATAAGTGTATAATATATGGTTATGTGACATTATAGAGAGTGTATTATATAAAATGGGGTCATTATATGAATAAGAAAAAGAGTTGGGTCGGAAAAGGATTTTTGAACCGCCAGGGGGTTGCTGTTTGAAATAAAATACAAAAACTATAGGTATACAAATAATAAATATTAAAAATCATATGATATAACATATATATAAGTTATGATAATATATGTGGTCATTGTGTAATTAAAGGAAATATTGTTGCTGGGAGAATTAAACCAAAAGACCCTGGTCTGTTCGGTAATATTAGAAAATACACATAAAACTATATGTTATAATGTTCTAAGGTTTGGATGATATAGTATATGTTATGTAAAAAATATTAAGATTTGTGGTAAAAGTATAAATATGTAAAGTCCGAGGGTTTAAAAAAAAAACAGAACCTAAGGCCTGTTCTTATTTCGGAAATCTTTAAAAACATATATATACTACTATATGATTTAAATGTTATAGTCTATGATGAATATGGTATGTTATAAGTTAAGTGGTGAAATTGTAATAATTGGAAAGTGTGGGGTTTGGAAAGAAAATGAAATGTAGTATATATGCCTTTTCGGCAATTAAGAAGGAATATTATAAACTATAGATTATATCTTGTTACAAAGTTTTGATGTTATAAAATAAGATATTTATAACATGGTATAAGTTATGTGGTTATATTGTAATGAATGAAAATTATGAATAAAGAAGTACAAGTGTATCATATATATAAGTTATTTTCGGTAATATAAGTAGTTACCAAAACTATATGTTATAAAGTTTAATGACATATAAATATCATACTATCTGATATTATGACATAAGTGTAACATTTTATAATATTATGTGGTCAAAGTATAGTTTATAAAACTATACATGCTGTAGCGCATGCATATACTTATTTAAAAATGAAGATATAAACTATAGTATACAATGACATAAAATACTATGGTTAACATATGATTTTGGAATGATTAAATAAACTTTGAAGGAGGAATAACATGCACATAATATAAAGTTTCATATTTCATTAAGGAATCAATGTATATATAAACATATATGTATACCGGCGCTAACAATATGCATATATATTATGGTTTACAAACCATATAATAGTAAATAATAAATGTTAACTTCTTAGTATAATTATATACTATAAAGTCATAAGGTTTTAAATGAATACAACTTGTTACATAAATGAGGAGTTGTATAATACAAGGTATATTAAGGAATAGTAATGTACCATGCAATATAAAGTAACGTTGCATGGATGCATGCAACCATAGGTTATAAAATGTAACCATGCATGCAACTATAGGTTATAACACGTACCTATGCATGCAATCGAAACAGTTGAATTAAATATACGAGAACGAACGAACTTATATAAAAGCGTAACGCTTATAAATACTACGAGTTGGAAAAAAAATATAAATTTCCTACGTTCGAAAACGTTAACTACGACGTTCTTATAAAACCAACTCCTTTGTTAAACCGAGTATTAACACGTACTACGAATAAGGAGTTTTTAAGAATAACGACACCTTAACTAATAACAGTTGAAATCCGGGGATGTAATACCGGGGTTACTGACGCTATTCGGAAATACCGAGTCACTTTGTCATGTGGATTGACTCTTAACGTTCTTTGTATTTTTAGATCGCATTTCAGACGTGCGTGCTCGAAAAGTTTAGTGGTCTACACTGCGCAACCTTGGACTAGGTGCACGGTATGTAAAGGGGTTTGATCCGGGTTGTCCTGAGGAATTCCTCGGGCTCGGATTTGTTTGATATAACGTGTGTGATATGTGTGTGATTATGTGTATGTGATGATTACCCGTGTTTACTGCATTATTTATTATGCACAAACGCCCTACGGGACTAATACTACGTTGACTATAGATCAACTTATATAAAACTACATATGCGAGTTATGTGATTGTGATTACAGTTGTTTGACATAATACGCTAAGTATTATAAGTATGTAGTTATAACCTAAGTAAAACACTTAGGAACGAGGCACGACATTGTCGGTCTCTAGAGCTTGACTCGAACATGAATACTACCTAGAATAATTCTAGGCATGCGTAAAACCCACAGGGCAGCCAACAAAATAAGTGATGTTCCCCATATTTAAAACAACAACTGATTAACTGACTAACTAAGTTAACAGTGGAGTGTGAAATAGTGTGATGATGTACCTTAATCCAGTTAGTCACTGGCTACTGGTCGCACGTAGAGATCTCTTGGGTTAACCCGTATCGGGTTTTACCCCAGTTAATTCCTGATCGAGCCTAGATAGATCGTCAGACGGAGTGTGCTACCGTTGGCACCAGGCCCTTGGCCACCTAAATGGACACCTTTACAAAGGCAAAGTGAATAAGTCCCGGAGTTTTCGGATCATCAGGGCAGTGAGCACCTTGTGTGTACGTGGGACTACTGTCCAAGTAAGATTATTTCGGGTTGTCCTAACTGACGCCCGACAGTGCTAACCGAATCAAGTATTATGTGAGGGCCCGGGGGGCCGACCGATGTAATATGTAATTATGTTAATAAACATTATGCGAGTTAACGACTCTGTTGTATTGTGTGTTGTGTTGTTGTATTGTGTGTATATTGGTATTGGCTGTTGTATGTTTACTTGCGTTTTACAGCTTTCATTATAAACTGTAAACCGGCTATGCATGTAATGAATCTAATAAAAAGACGGTTAATACGACTTAAACGACCACTAGGGTCCAGACCCGACATACTTAGCGTCTATCGCTGAGCCTTTATGGCATTATGTAGGTTGCTGATCACGGATGAAGCCGGAGTGCGGGGCCGGGTAGCTAGGGCGTTTTTGGTTTTTGAAAGTACCGCACGTACCAACTGTCGTTTACTTGGTGATGTTGGTATTGTAAGTATTTGGGATATGACTAGACGCTCACTGTAGACGTTATATTTTGGAGACTTAGACGGATGTATAGGCTGTATCTCGTTATCACCGTGTGTAACACCCCTACTACACACATGTCACTAAATGAAATCGCAGCGGAAATAAATAACTAAACAATAACTAACGCTTCGGTGCTACAACGCCGTCAACCACCCACGTGGTTAACAAGGCAAAATAAATACAAGTGTACCGGTCTGATGATCAGACTCCCGAGCATAAAACTAAACCATAAATACATCATATACAATACCGAGTGTTTACATATCCTTCACTGTATCACATCACTGTTAACTGCAACAACCAAATATATATTACGCCACGGGAGCACAGGCGCATCCCGGGCCATCATCCCAAAGGTATACAAAAGTAAATCACTTCCTAGGATCTAGAGCCACTCCGCTTCTTCGATCCTCATCCTGCAGTATAAGAAATATGGATCCCCCGAGGGGGTCAGCAACCCTTGGCTGGTATGGCTAACGCGCAGCCCATCGGCTACCGGGATACGCGCAACTAATTGTCATGATGACATGGCATTCATTTATATACATAACATAACATACACATGGCTTAGCATCAATGGTGCACAGCACAACAACACATACACAGTGGATTTTCGCTCCACGATAGCAAACCACAAGGGTCAAATAACACAAGAGCCTAGAGAATGATTCACCCTCATGTTAAGCTCGTTAAACACACTCATTACCGTTCTGTTAGACGAACGAGTAACTTAAGTCACAGATGGTTCGGATTTAGTGACCCGAACACCACACAAACAACATGTTCCCACTAAACCGATCATAAGTCAGAATAGGTAAGCTTTGGAGGAAGCTAACGGGAGATCGAACGCCAAGTTAAGGAGAACAATCTTAACAACATAAGAGTCGAATCTGATTAAGATATCTACTCTTAACTTACATGCATGACCGGACAACCGGATTCCTCACTTCCCAGTTAACACTTGTTAGAAGTTCATGGTGGAACTTAGTAACCAGTACACAATAAGTGGTAAGTCATGTTAGACACACACAATGGAAATGAGTCACATCATAACAACACAATAATATGAACAACTGTAAACTCATTACATGTTTAGTTCTTATAACGTCATAAACACATAGAAAAACATACAACACACAAGCCGGTGTAAACCGGTAGACAATAGACTGCAAGAAAACCATACCTTGGTCCTTGCCTCGTTTCGTTTCCACCTTGAGAGAACCCTAAACACATTAGTAACGTCGGTTAATTAACGCACTAGTCCATCATTAACTTGTTACGTCACATATCTATTTTACTTTATTTTCACACTTGGTATAACTCTTCACCATTTTTATTTACCATTATAACACTCCTAACATGCCTTATATAACCTTAGGATATCATTACTAACTTATTACCATTTTTAGATAACATTTCCCTTCTAAAAACAACAATTTTTGGTCCATACAGTGGCCCGTCCGAACTTGTGTCCGAACCTCCAAGTTCGGACGCAAGCCGTGACTTTAGACAGAAAACAGACACACGTCCGAACTTATGTCCGGACTTCGGAAGTTCGGACGTGAGCCGAGAAAAATCTAGACAGAATTCGGTGCGTCCGAACATGTGTCCGGACTTTCCAAGTTCGGACACAGTTCGAGGATAATCCTAAGGAAGAATGGGTACGTCCGAACTAGTGTCCGGACTTCCCAAGTTCGGACATGCTCGCGAGGGAGAATTCCTTTACCCAACAGAGCCTGTCCGAACTTCCACATCCGGACGGAAGTTCGGACAAGACATTATACTCAAATTTCTAAGCCTTTAAACACTTAACCAAATTTCCCCAAAGCCTCTAACACTTATAGTATCTTCTCCTTAAGTTTCTAAGTGGTATTCCTTGCCAATTCTAATCATTATACCAAGATATTTCTTCCACACAACATCATTATTTAAACATCATTTCTTACAAACTAAAACTCCTTATGTCATCCTTGAAATCCATTTTCCTATGCTTACACTTTCTCCTTATTTTACCAAAGTTTGCCTAAGTCTTTATCTAAGTCCAAAAATGACTTTGGTACATACTAAAACCTCAAGCTCATGCCTAAGTCCTTGTTACATCCTAAATCACCTTAATGCATGTTTCTTGCACAAGAACAACACTTAACCAACCTAAACACCTCATAACTTATCAAACTCATTTTAACACTTAGAACTTCTCATTTATTACCTAAATTTCGACATAGGTTCTCCTAGAACATTACTAAACCAAAACACATTGTTTTTACCAACAAACAACCAAGAACACTGAAAATCCATCAAGCACTTATTATACACAAACTCCACTCATAAAGCACTACATCACAATATAGTGCATAATTTAAATTGCATGGCACTTAGGCCCTTAAATGACATGGCTCTTAGGCCCTTAAGATGCATAAATCATAAACACTGAATTTCCACAATAATATTTGCTTTTGACCTGCAAATACACTCAACGACACTTATGCCTTTTACTAAGCTCTTGAGAACACTTTACTAAGTCATTCACCATTTGCTCTTTAGGTAGTTTTAACAAGCATTATAAGCTCATTTCTCCTAAGGCATTAAACAACATTAGGTTAGTAGATTTACCTCTTTTTTTTTCCAAATAACTTCTTTCTTGTTTCCTTTAAAAACCGGTAGGGTATTTGATTCTTTGACAAGTTCTAAACAATATACAAACATTATAATGAGTATTCAAGCTATAAGCTTCATCTCATTGTAAACCCTAATTTTACATTGTTTCAAAAACATCTATGTAGTTGTTTTACCTTGCTCTTTGAAGAGAGTTTGAATATCTAGCAAGAGAGGACTCCACCTAGTCCATGAAGAGTTGGAATGAAGCTAGAACAAAGTCACACAAAGAGCTCCTTCAATATGTATTTTCGGTTACCATAAAAACATGAAGGAAATGAAGTTTTTATTTGAGATTCCTTACCTAGAAGCAAAGGAGAGTAATAATATGTAAAAATACAAGCTCAAGCTCCTTCAATGGTGGAACTCCATGGCACCGAAGTGGTGGTCTTGGAATTTTAAGAAGATAGAAATGAAGAGCTTGATGAGAGGAAGAGATTGGTGGTGTTTGTTTTTGATTTGGACAAGTGAGCAAGATTTTACAAGAGATCAAAGAAGAGGTTTAATGGAGGTGGTGTGGTATTACCGTGGAAGAGAAGGAAGAAGAGGGTGTGGAGCCGTGTGAATACAAGGAAAGAAGAATGAGAGAATGAGATAGAATTTGCTTTTGAAGATATTTATACTTTATAAAGTAAAAAGGTACTTAAGTAGTTTTATTTATTTTCTTAACAAGATAACAAGGGTGGTGTGTCACCAACCTTAAAAACCGGCCCCCAATAGTAATGTGAGGGTATTATAGTCTTTATTTGTCAATTTAATTACTTATACAACATATGTTACAAAATAGCTTATAAAAATCACTATTCATGAAAACAAGGCACATAGAAGTGAAATTTTTGATTTCCCATTGATATAGACATCAAAATGTGATATTATATAGTACACATATATATTAAGAGTAATGATGGACATCTAGCCACTCAAAACTCATTTACAAGACAATTTTTCAAAAATGTGCTTTAAGACTCCTTAAAGCACATTTTGTGTTTAAACTTGTTTTCAAGCTTGGTTTTCTTTGGTAATTGGTTTAATATGTTCATTAGTGTATAAATGAGGTCTTGGTAAGTTCATTAGGTCTTAACCAAGTTTATCCCAAGCTTAGAGCACCTTTTGGCTCTTATCGACTTTAAAGCACATTTTGTGTTTTCTTTTGTTTAAATTTGTTTACTAATGTTTCTAAGACTCTTTTTAGTCTTAATACACCATATTTAAGTGTTTATACAATATATTAAGGTTTGGGGTATTTCACCGTGGGTTGTATTGTTATGTTATTATTTTGTTTATGTTTTCGTATTGCTTCATCACTCGCAAGGGCGAGGGATGGCAAGTAACACCCATGTGAGATTTAATTACCGTTCTTCCTTCCGCTGTGAGACGAGTTATTTACTGTTAATGTGAGTGATTATTACGTTGTTACCGAGAGGGGTGTTACAGTTACACCTTCGTTCCGCTCCATATTGATGCCGTGCACGGACCATCCGGCACTATGCCTGGCAGAACTTGGATATTCTGATCAGAGATTATCCCTGACATAAAAACATACCAAGCATAAGGTAAAACCTATACAATAGACTTAATATGTAAAATACTAGAAAAACTAGCTATTTAATGCTTAATTTAATCATAATTCTTTCTTATAAATATGATAAGTCTGAGGCTTATCAACGCCCTACACTTACCTTTTGCTAGTCCTCGAGCAAAAACTTAATCAGGGAAGAATAACTACTTGTGCACAAAACAAATACCCATAATAATGACAGTTAGATAAATCAATTCCAACTACTTGACTCTGATTCACAAGCATCACTTATTCATCCTTACTCTATCAAAAACATACTAATGGGTATAAAATAAAACATTCAATTTCAAGAACCGATCAAAGACCTTTGGGCTATTTTTTATAAAGGATTTTGTAGTCTTTCCTTTTTCCGGTTTCCAGCATTCAGCCCTATTTTTCAAGGGAATCTGAATGTGGCCAAGACCCTCATAAATGGTTTTCATGAGTTAGCTCTATTTTTCAAGGGTTTCTGAACCCAACTATGATTTTTCATTAAGAATGGAGAATTTAGGAATAAAATAAAAGGAAAAAAACTCTCGGCTGTTTTTTTTAATTTTTTGAGGCAATATTTACAACCTCATAGAATATAATGCTTCTTCTTTTTTTTGTAAGAAGATTTTTTCTTTTTTTCCTCTTTTTTTTTACACTCAATCCCTATATAAGATTTTCACCCAAAAGAATTTTCACCATTTTGAAAAGAAAGTAACATATTGCCCAGAAGTAAATCAAAGATAAAAATAGGAGTAAGGTCATATACTCATGTTAATAAAAAGAATCACGAAGTTAAAATAGGAATCTAAAAGTCATTATAAAGCTTACCTCTTGAGGGAACAACCATTTACTTTTCCCTAATATAATTTGATCAAAGACATACAAAAAGCTTAGCAACACATTGGTAAGATTCAACCCATCATATTAAATATATACAATACTAACTGTTTTTTTAATGAAATATAGGTGTATAGTTCTGTTCGATATTCGAACCTTCCCACTATGCTAGACTCGGTGTAGGGTCGTAGCCGGGGAAGTAAGACGAGAATTTGTAAGCCCGATAATGAGTCTTATGTATGACTCTATCCGGAGGTCATGAGTAATGACTTAAAAGATATCCATTTGAGATTTGAGAATTGAGATTTGAGAATTGAGCTTGATAGTTGAGATTTGTGAATTGAGAGTTGAGAGTTGAGATTTGCAAATTGAGAGTTGAGAATTGAGGATTGAGATTGAGAACTTGAGAATTGAGAATTGAGTTTGAGAAGTGTTGAAATTGAGTTAGAGATTGAGAAATTGAGAATTTGAGTTTGAGATTGAGAATAAGAGAGCTTGTGTAAGAGTAACCCAAGAGAATGAGTAAGACAATGAATGAGTGAATAAGACATAGTGAGGTAGAAACCCTCAAGGCCTAAGAGTAAGATAATATGAACTAACAACCTTGTTGTGTTAGTTAGGGATTGCATTCCATGATTGAGTTTCGAATACTTGTGTTATTGTACATGTTTAATATATTCTATCTTGCTGGATTGTGGATTAAATGAATCCCCATTTCTCGAAAAAGTAGTCGGGTCCTCCGTTAGCACGCGGGTATGCAAATTTCATACCAGCAAATGCTGAGCCCCTTGTGAAATACCCCAACCTTGGTATGTGTTAAACATTAAAACATGATTTATTAAGACTAAAAAGAGTCTTAGAAACATTAGTAAACAAATTTAAACAAAAGAAAACACAAAATGTGCTTTAAAGTCAATAAGAGCTAAAATGTGCTCTAGCTTGGGATAAGCTTGGTTAAGACCTAATGAACTTACCAAGACCTCATTTTATAATGAAACATATTAATCAATTACCAATATAAAACCAAGCTTGAAACAAGTTAAAACACAAAATGTGCTTTAAGAAGCCTTAAAGCACATTTTTGAAAGATTGTCTTGTAAATGGGTTTTGAGTGGTTAAATGCCCATCATTACTCTTAAATATATATGTTACTATATAGTATCACATTTGGGTGGCTATATTAATGGGAAATCAAAAATTTCACTTCTAAGTGCCTTGTTTAGGTGAATAGTGTTTTATAAGCTAGTTATAACATATGTTGTATTAAGTAATTAAATTGACAAACAAAGACTAAATACCCTCATTAATATAAGGGGCCGGTTTCTAAGTGTGGTGACTCACCACTCTCTAGTTGATATAATAAGTAAGTAAAGAAAACTAATTAAACTTACTTTTAACTTTATAAGCATAAATATCTTTTAAAAGCAAATTCTATCTCATTCTCTCTTTTTCCTTCATTTCCACGGTACACATCTTTTCTTCCTTCCTTCTTGCTGCTCTCTCTCGGTAATACTACTACTCATTAGAACTCCCACTTTGACCTCTTGTAAAATCTTGCTCACTTGTTCAAATCAAAAAACAACACCACCAATCTCTTCCTCTCATCAAGTCTTCATTCCTATCTTCTCAAAACTCCAAGAGCCCATTTCGGTGCCAAGGTGTTCCACCATTGAAGGAGCTTGAGCTTGTCTTTTGACATATTGTTGATCTCCTTTGCTTCTAGGTAAGGAATCTCAAAGAAAAATCATGTTTCCTCCATGTTCTTACCTTGACCGAAAATACACATGATATAGCTCTTTGTGTGACTTGTTCTAGCTTCATTTCAACTTCATGGACTAGGTGGAGTCCTCTCTTGTTATATATTCTCAAACTCCCTTCAAAGACAAAGATTAAAAACAATACATTAATGTTTTTGAAACAATGTCAAATTAGGGTTTACAATGAGATGAAGCCTATAGCTTGAATACTCATTATAATGTTGTATATTGTTTAGAACTTGACAAGGAATCAAAATACCATACGGTTTTGTAAGGAAACAAGAAGGAAGTGTGTTGGAAAAAGAGGTAAACTAACTTAATGTTGTTTAATGCCTTAGGAGAAATGAGCTTATAAATGCTTATTAAAACTACCTAAAGAGCAAATGGTGAATGACTTAGTAAAGTGTTCTCAAGGGGACTAGTAAAATAACATATGCCTTGTTGTATGTAATTGCAGGTTAAAGGCATATATATTGTGGAAATTCAGTGTTTATGATTTAAGCATTTTAAGGGCCTAAGAGCCATGCATTTAAAGGGCCTAAGTGCCATGCAATTTAAATTATGCACTATATTGTAATGTAGTGTGAATTTGGTGAAGTCGTGTATGAGAGTGTTCTTGGTGATTCTAGATGTGCTTGTGTGTTTAATGGTGAAAACTATGAGTTTTGGAATGATGATATGCTAAGAGAACCTATGGCGAAAATTGGTAAAATGCATAAGGAGTTTTAAGTGTTTAATTGAACTTTGGTGAACTAGGAAATGTAAGGAGTGGATAAACGTTTTACTAAGGAAGAAAACATGCATTAAGGTGTTCTAAGGTGCTACAAGGATTTAGGCATTATCTTGAAAGTGCTAGGAATACAATGAGTGTTTTAGGAGGTGTTAAAGTCTTGGAGAAGTTTATATAAGGTTTAGGTAATGATTGATGAATAATGAGATAGTGATGTTAGGTAAGGTTAAGAGTAAGGTATTTAAAGAAGTTGTGAAAAGAAGATTTGGTTAGTAAGAGGAGATGCTTGGGAGATGATGTTATGAAGGTGAGAAAGCATTTTAGTGTAGTGGTCATTTAGGTGGAACACCACTTAGGTACTTAAGGAAAAGATATCACAAGTGTTGATGAATTTCGCAAGAATGGGTGATGTATTATACAAGGAATTAAATGAGGTTTGAGGTGCCAAATTAGTGTTAAAACATGTTAGGATTTATGTAGAAAACATTAGGAGAAGGTTAGGCTTGGTTTGGTGGTTGAAAAGTGGATGAAAAATAATGTTCTGGACTAGTACTGGAGTGGTCCGGGTTTGCAAACCAGAACCCAAACCCGGAACACCCCAAAAACATGCCAGAGAGTTAAGTCTGTAGGTGGTCCGGGTTGTAAACCCGGATACAAACCCGGACCAGGTGAAAAATGAGACAGAAAGTTTTCCGATGGTGTGGTCCGGGTTGTAAACTCGGACATAAACCCGGACCACCCTAAAAATGTCCCAGAGAGTGTTTTAAGGCCTTTCCAAGGTGGGGAATTGAATGTTAAAGATAATATATGATTGTTAGGAGGTGTTTGATGACTAATAATGAACATTAAGAGGGTGAACAAGTGTAGGTTAATTGTGAAAGTAGGTGAAGTTAGTTATGTAAAGTAATTGATTAACTATAAGTCAAGAACGGTAATTAATCGACATTACTAAATGTGTTTAGGATTCTCTCAAGGTGGAAACGAAACGAGGCAAGGACCAAGGTATGGTTTTCTTGCAGTCTGTTGTCTACCGGTTTACACCGGCTTGGATGTTGATTTCTTTCTGTGTGTTCGACCTTATAAGATTAAGGCATGAAAGAGTTTACAGTTGTTATACATTAGATGTTAAGGTTGTGACTCCTTTCCCTTGTGTTCTAACAAACCTAAATGTTTGCTTGTATGTGACTTAACAAGTATTGTGTGATCACTAACAAGTGCTAATCGGGGGATGAGGAGTCCGTTTGTTCCGGCCACGCGTGTGATGGACGGGAGTCGATATCATATCCGGTTCGCTCTCTTGGTGTATGTATAGGTGGTATTCCAATTGGTTCTACCTTCCCTTAGCTTATCCAAAGCTAGTTACTGACTCACGTCGGGCCACAGGGGCATACGTATGTTATTTCGGTGTGTGCTTTGGGATTACTATATCCCGACACACCTTGGGTATAAGTTTAACCGTTCTAAATAACTGGAACGGTAACGAGGTTGTACGAGCTTACATGGGATTGGCAATACTCTCTAGGCTCACTATGTATACTAACTATGGTGGAAGGTTCCTTGTGAGAACCGTTTTATGGTGTTATGTATTGGTGTTGTGCTATGCAATTCCCTTGCTATGCTATGATATATTGTATATATGCTGGAATGTTTTAAAATGAATGCCATGTGTATCATGAAATTGTTGCGCGTTCGCCCGGTAGCCGATGGGCTGCGCGTAGCCATACCAGCAAAGGTTGCTGACCCCCTCGGGGCTCCATATTTTATTGCAGGATGAGGACTCGAAGAAGCAGAGTGACTCTAGGTCCTAGGTCGTTGATTACTTTTGGCTATGTTGGTTGTTGAGCCCGGGATGCGCCGTGCTCCCGAGGCATTACCTTTTGGTACCGTTTGTTAAATACTGGTGGATGTTTATGGTTGGAAGGGGTGTGTTAAATTAATCACTCGTATGGTTGGCTATGTTATATTATGGAAGTTAGATTCTATGCTCGTGAGTCTGATCATCAAGACCGATACATTGTATTTATTCTGCCTAGTTAACCACGTGGTGTTAACGCGTTTAACACCAAGCGTATTTATTGTTTGGTTGGTTATTTCCGCTGCGATTCGGTAGTTGTTAGGAGCGTTGTAGGGGTGTTACAAAAGTGGTATCAGAGCGAAGTATCGCTCTGATGACTAGAATACCGAGCTTAGGGATATACCGAGTTAGGAAACCTAACTACAGATACCTAAGTGAACAGATTTGGAAGGGTTAACCACTAACTAATGTGGAATTACCTGGTTGTCGGGAAGATGTTATAACCATTGGACCGATAAGTGTGCAAGCATAATGCTAATGAGATGTTCATATGAATTCAGATGGCAGGTAGACCACGAGGGAGAGGCCGCGGGCGCGGTACTGGAGGTATGGTGACCAGGGCGATGATACTACGGCAAAGCTATGGCTGAGGCAGTTGCAGCCGCCGTAGCCCAGTTGGTACCCGATTTGGTTGCTGCTATACAGCAAGGGCAACAGCCCGGAGTTCAGCCACCACCACCACCGCCACGAGAGACCAATTGGGTCAAGGCGTTGGCTGATCTTAGACCGCCATCGTTCAATGGGGAGACTGATCCTCGAAAGCTGGAGGCGTACATCTCCGAACTGGAGACCGCCTACGAGACCTTGGCAGTACCTGCTGAAGCTAAGGTCCGTCTTGCCGCCTACTACTTGAAGGGTACGGCGCAAGTTGGTGGAAGTTGGTGAAGGAGGACAGGATGGCTGATCCTGAATTTGGTTGGAGGGAGTACACGGCCCTGCTGCGAGCCAAGTACTACCCGTACACGTGCAGGAGGCCAAGCGCCTCGAGCTGGACAGTCTGAGGCAGGGGGATAAGATGTCGGTGGATGACTACTACACCGCATTCACCGGCCTTATTCACCTGTTACCAGACCTTGGGTACTCGAACCGAGTGTTGGTGAACCGGTTCTACAATGGACTTAGCCACCGTCTCCGCTATGGGATGGGGCCAGCTGAGTATACTACCTTGCAGGAGTGCTATCATGCCGCTGCTAAGGTTGAAATTACCGTCCGTCTGAGGACGAGGAAAATGCGCTCAAGCGCAAGGCCACCAACGAGGGCCAGAGTCAGCAAGGGTATGGGGGAGGGAAAAAAAGAAACCCTACCCTCAGCCCCAGAAGGGTCAGTACCAGGGTGACAAGGGCCAAGCCCAGACCACCACAGCTGATGAGCCACTGAAGCTCACGTATGCGTACGCGGCGAAGCCTCTACGCTCCTACCCGCCTAAGGGTAATTACTTAACTATGTGTATCTAGATGAGGTGTGTTGTTAAAATGGAAAATGAGTATTGATTGTGTGTTGTTGTAGCAGCTAGCGCGGGTTCTGGACCGGAGCGCCACTTTTACTGTAAGTGGTGCAATGGAGACCACCCCGGCAAAGACTGCAAGGGGAATGATGTGAGGTGTCGTCACTGCCAGAAGATGGGGCACCGTGAATTTGAGTGTTGGACGAACCCCAACAGCAGGAACTACAAGCCAAAGGGGCAGTGGAAGGGTAATACTACCACGACCACTGAAGGCCCGAAGGCGATCATTCAGCAGACTTCTGACAAGAAGTACACTGAATCCCAGAAGGGGAAGGGTACGGGGTCCGGCAAGGCCGCCCTGAATGTGGTGGACCGGTCAGAGGCACCAGGATCCTCTTCGAGACCAGGTACCGCCTGAACTGTTAAATGAAAAGTGATTGCTTACCGCATTTCATGCATGAGTGTTGTATTAGTGAGTCTAATGTACAACCACCTAAGTAATGAGATAAATAATGATGAGAGATACCTAAATTAGACAATGTGGAAAACCTAGGAACCTTCAATATCTGTTATCCAATCCCGCCCACACCAAACCCTGAAGAGACCACCATCAGCATCACCGAGTTCCCACTGGAGCAATGTCAGGTTATCCAACCAGGTATGATACTCTTAAGTGGATACCTGACACCGGAAGCACAAATCCACATCATCAGGCGTTGCAACGAACTTGGAGCAGCACCAGGAGGTTTTTACACACCCGAATACCCTGAGCGGTTCGAGATGAAGCTGAAGATGATGTGCATGGGTAAGGACTGGAATCCCTACACCAAGTCATATCAGGATGTACGAGCTGAAGATGGAGCAACTGTACCAGGCATACCTGAGGAGTTCCTTGCGGTTGTTAACCACACCGTGGGAATTGCTCAGCAACTTGAATCGGAAACGATTCCGAACGTGGAAGCAGACTTATGCATTGTGAACTTCTACCAGAAAGGTGGACGGTTAGGGTTACACCAAGATAAGGACGAGTCCCCAGTCTCTAAGTAAGGGAGTACCCGTGGTGTCTTGGTCCATTGTGATACCGCAGTGTTCGTATATGGCGAGCAGAAGCGTGCTGACCTCCAAAGAAGCTACTGTTGAAATCGGGAGATGTATTAATCAGGGTGGACAATCAAGAATGCTATACCATGGCATCAGAAAGATCAAACTGAATACCGCACCGTCGGCAGTGATCAATGCCACACAATGAAACCCTGGACGTTTGAATCTGACTTCAGACAGTTTTAAGCTTAGTATGATTGTGTGATGTGATAACCAATGTGTATTAAGGATGTTGTAAGTGTAATCATGGCGACAGTATAAGCCAATGAATGTTGTAAAAGGAGTATGTTATGAATAAAGTGGAGTTGTTTGAATCATATCAACCGTGTTGTTACCCAATACTTATTAGTTTGCCAATGAATTAGGCTGTGCACTCGGAACGGGAGGTATACTGAGTGTCTGCAATAAGGCAGAAGCCGGCAAGAGCGGCACAATCCTCACCGGTACCTTTCCAGTGAATGGCGTGGATGCATCGATCTTGTTCGACTCTGGAGCCTCACACACATTCATTTCGCTATCATTTGCGAAGAGGCTGGGGTTAGACGGTGAAGAGATGCCAGACTTCATGGTCACTCTCCGTCGAAAGAGCGGATCAGGTGTACCCGCTACTACCGAGATGCTGTTGTTCGAATCGTGAATGAGGAGTTTCCGATCGACTTGATAGAGTTCGACGGACTAGGTTTGATGTGATTGTCGGGATGAACTGGTTGGAGCGGCACAAGGGCAGAATCCTGTGTGCCGAGCATCGACTGCTTCTTCGGAGTCCATCTGGGGTTACCACATCTTACCGCCAGAGGCCCAGGGAGCCTTCGACTCAGATCATCCCGCCATGGCTAATATCACGAGTTACGACGAGGGAGGATGGTATACCTCTGCTATGTCCAGGACATAGAGAGAGACCCTGACTTTAGCCCAGATGTGCCGGTAGTGTCGGAGTTTCCTGATGTATTTCCTAAGGAACTGCCGGGCATGCCGCCAGCACGAGATGTTGAGTTTGAGATTGATTTAGTTCCGGGCACCGGACCCATTGCGAAAGCACCTTACCGTATGGCTCCAGCAGAGATGACAGAGCTCAAGGAGCAGCTGAGAGACCTACTCGACAAGGGCTTTATCCGCCCTAGTGTTTCACCATGGGGAGCGCCGGTCCTCTTCGTGAAGAAGAAGGACGGTAGCCTCCGCCTATGTATTGATTATCGGGAACTGAATGCTGTTACGGTGAAAACCGTTACCCTTTACCACGCATCGACGATCTATTTGATCAGCTTAAGGGAGCATCAGTATTCTCCAAGATAGACCTACGTTCCGGATACCACCAGATTGCCATCCGAGACAGTGATATCGAAAAGACAGCTTTCAGAACTAGGTATGGGCATTATGAGTTCACAGTTATGCCGTTTGGCTTGTCAAATGCACCAGCAAAGTTCATGGACTTAATGAACCGTTTGTTCCAAGATCAGTTGGACAAATCAGTGGTAGTCTTCATCGATGACATACTTGTGTATTCGAAATCGAGAGGTGAGCATGAAAGCCACCTGAGAGATGTATTGCACACATTGAGAAAGAATCAGTTGTATGCTAAATTTTCTAAGTGTGAATTTTGGTTGAATCAAGTGTCCTTCCTTGGACATGTGATTTCTGAGGCCGGGATCGCTGTTGATCCGGCAAAGATAGATGCAGTGCGCACCTGGCCTAGGCCGAAGACAGTTACCGACATCAGGAGTTTCCTCGGTCTGGCAGGTTATTATAGGAGGTTTGTGAAGGACTTCTCCAGTGTCTCGAAGCCGATGACTTCCTTGATGAAGAAGGATGCACCATTCGAGTGGACAGTCGACTGTGATAGTGCTTTCACGAGTCTCAAGGATGCTCTGACATCTGCACCGGTTCTGACATTACCAGACGGTCCAGATGGTTTTGAGGTCTATTGCGACGCATCAGGCAGGGGTATGGGTTGTGTGTTGATGCAACACGGGAAGGTCGTGGCTTACGCCTCCCGACAGCTGAAGAAGCATGAAGAGAACTACCCTACCCACGACTTAGAATTGGGTGCCATTGTCTTCGCATTGAAGATATGGCGACATCATTTGTATGGGGTAAGCGTGACAATCTATTCCGATCACAAGAGTTTGAAATACTTGTTCACTCAGAAAGAGTTGAACATGAGGCAAAGAAGGTGGGTTGAATTCTTAAATGATTATGACATCAATTTACAGTACAAGGAGGGTAAGGCAAATGTGGTAGCTGA
This sequence comes from Limonium bicolor, assembly GCA_023374045.1. Classification (NCBI taxonomy): domain Eukaryota; kingdom Viridiplantae; phylum Streptophyta; class Magnoliopsida; order Caryophyllales; family Plumbaginaceae; genus Limonium; species Limonium bicolor. The sequence goes on along the minus strand of CM041781.1, from coordinate 5,111,604 downwards.
CGCATTGAGTCGCCGAGCACACTCTCTCCATTCGCTAGTCTCTCATACTGGCTTGGTTGAAGAGGTGCGGAGTGCTCAGATGACGGATCAGTATATGGTGGAGATTAGACGAAAGCTTATTGATGGCACATTCGAGGGTCAGAAGTACGACTTCAGGCTCCACGATGATGACCTGATTAGGCTCAATGGCAGACTGTGTATACCGAGGAGTAGCTCTGAGCTGAAGGAGCGCATACTGAGTGAATCACATTGTTCTACGACATCGATTCACCCCGGAGCTTCAAAAATGTATAAAGGTATGAAAAGATATTTTTGGTGGACTGGAATGAAAAAGGATGTGAATGACTATGTGTTAAGGGTCTCACTTGTCAGAAAGTCAAGTTGAGCACCGACGGCCTGGTGGTATGGTGCAGCCAATGCCAGTGCCTGAGTGGAAGTTCCATGACATATCTATGGACTTCGTGGTGGGGCTTCCGCCTACAAGGGGAGGTCTGAATATGATTTGGGTTGTGGTAGACCGACTGACCAAGGTGGCTCGATTCATACCGATGAAGGACACCTGGAAAGTGGCTAAGCTTGCAGAGCTCTTCGACAGAGAGATAGTAAGACATCATGGGGTTCCGAAAACGATTGTATCTGACAGAGATACCAGATTCTTATCCAGATATTGGAAGTCCACACGAGAGGCACTAGGTACTGAACTGAAATTGAGCACATCGTTTCATCCACAGACAGATGGTCAGAGTGAGCGCACCATCCAGACACTTGAGGATATGTTACGTGCATGTGCACTTGACTTTCAGACCAGCTGGATTGATAAGTTACATCTGATCGAGTTTAGTTACAACAACAGTTATCATACATCGATCAAGATGTCTCCCTTCCAGGCCTTGTACGGTAGACCATGCCGCACGCCATTATGCTGGGATGAGTCGAGTGAGACGGTCATTATAGGACCAGAGTATCTTGAGCAAGTTCAGGCAGAAGTTCGCCAGATCCGGGCTAACATGAAAGCAGCTCAGGATAGACAGAAGTCGTACGCTGATGTGCGCAGACGTGATCTGGAGTTCGCCGTAGGCGATCAGGTATTTCTCAGGGTATCCCCATGAAGGGAGTATTTCGTTTTGGCCAGAAGGGCAAGTTGAGCCCGAGATATGTGGGTCCTTATGTTGTGACGGAGCGGATCGGCCCGGTAGCTTATAGACTTGATTTACCCGCCGAGCTGGGCAAGGTACACGATGTATTTCATGTGTCCCAGTTGAAGAAGTATATGTCTCATCCGTCTCATGTGCTTCAGCCGGAAAGGCTAACCTTAGAGCCGACCATGCGATCAGTGGAGACTCCCGTACAGATTCTGGATACTAAGACTCGAGACACTCGCCATAAGTCCGTGAGACTGGTGAAGGTCCTCTGGTCTAACCAGGACGTTGAGGAGGCCACTTGGGAGCTGGAAGATAAGATGAAGGCGAAGCACCCGTCATTGTTTGCTTCTTAGAGTTTATATGTATAGGGTACGGGGCGTACCCCTTTTAAGGGGGGTAGAGCCGTTTCGGTTATGGATGTGTTCGACATGTATTATATACATTGTCTATGTTATGTTACAGACCGTTGTGTCTGAATGGTATTATGTGGTTTGGACCTTGAGTCCGTTGAGGTGTAAAAATGATGGTAATGTTGGTAATGACGTTTTGGAAGTATTGTTTTTATAAGTGTTCCCCGTGTTCTAATATTAGGATATGTGGGAAGTGTGAACTTTGGGGACAAAGTTCTTTTAAGGGGGGTAGATTGAAATACCCCAAACCTTGGTATGTTGGTTAAACATTAAAACATGATTTATTAAGACTAAAAAGAGTCTTAGAAACATTAGTAAACAAATTTAAACAAAAGAAAACACAAAATGTGCTTTAAAGTCAATAAGAGCTAAAATGTGCTCTAAGCTTGGGATAAGCTTGGTTAAGACCTAATGAACTTACCAAGACCTCATTTATATACTAATGAACATATTTAATCAATTACCAAAGAAAACCAAGCTTGAAAACAAGTTAAAACACAAAATGTGCTTTAAGAAGCCTTAAAGCACATTTTTGAAAGATTGTCTTGTAAATGGGTTTTGAGTGGTTAAATGCCCATCATTACTCTTAAATATATATGTGTACTATATAGTATCACATTTGGGTGGCTATATTAATGGGAAATCAAAAATTTCACTTCTAAGTGCCTTGTTTAGGTGAATAGTGATTTTTATAAGCTAGTTTATAACATATGTTGTATTAAGTAATTAAATTGACAAACAAAGACTAAAATACCCTCATTATAATATAAGGGGCCGGTTTTCTAAGTGTGGTGACTCACCACTCTCTAGTTGATATAATAAGTAAGTAAAGAAAACTAATTAAACTTACTTTTTACTTTATAAGCATAAATATCTTTTAAAAGCAAATTCTATCTCATTCTCTCTTTTCCTTCCTTCATTTCCCACGGTCACAATCTTCTTCTTCCTTCCTTCTTGCTGCTCTCTCTCGGTAATACTACTACCTCCATTAGAACTCCCACTTTGACCTCTTGTAAAATCTTGCTCACTTGTTCAAATCAAAAACAAACACCACCAATCTCTTCCTCTCATCAAGCTCTTCATTCCTATCTTCTCAAAACTCCAAGAGCCCCATTTCGGTGCCAAGGTGTTCCACCATTGAAGGAGCTTGAGCTTGTCTTTTGACATATTGTTGATCTCCTTTGCTTCTAGGTAAGGAATCTCAAAGAAAAATCATGTTTCCTCCATGTTCTTACCTTGACCGAAAATACACATTGATATAGCTCTTTGTGTGACTTTGTTCTAGCTTCATTTCAACTCTTCATGGACTAGGTGGAGTCCCCTCTTGTTATATATTCAAACTCTCTTCAAAGAGCAAGGTAAAACAACTACATTAATGTTTTTGAAACAATGTCAAATTAGGGTTTACAATGAGATGAAGCCTATAGCTTGAATACTCATTATAATGTTTGTATATTGTTTAGAACTTGACAAGGAATCAAAATACCATACGGTTTTGTAAGGAAACAAGAAGGAAGTGTGTTGGAAAAAGAGGTAAATCTACTAACTTAATGTTGTTTAATGCCTTAGGAGAAATGAGCTTATAAATGCTTATTAAAACTACCTAAAGAGCAAATGGTGAATGACTTAGTAAAGTGTTCTCAAGGGGACTAGTAAAATAACATATGCCTTGTTGTATGTAATTGCAGGTTAAAGGCATAATATTGTGGAAATTCAGTGTTTATGATTTAAGCATTTTAAGGGCCTAAGAGCCATGCATTTTAAGGGCCTAAGTGCCATGCAATTTAAATTATGTACTATATTGTAATGTAGTGTGAATTTGGTGAAGTCGTGTATGAGAGTGTTCTTGGTGATTCTAGATGTGCTTGTGTGTTTAATGGTGAAAACTATGAGTTTTGGAATGATGATATGCTAAGAGAACCTATGGCGAAAATTGGTAAAATGCATAAGGAGTTTTAAGTGTTTAATTGAACTTTGGTGAACTAGGAAATGTAAGGAGTGGATAAACGTTTTACTAAGGAAGAAAACATGCATTAAGGTGTTCTAAGGTGCTACAAGGATTTAGGCATTATCTTGAAAGTGCTAGGAATACAATGAGTGTTTTAGGAGGTGTTAAAGTCTTGGAGAAGTTTATATAAGGTTTAGGTAATGATTGATGAATAATGAGATAGTGATGTTTAGGTAAGGTTAAGAGTAAGGTATTTAAAGAAGTTGTGAAAAGAAGATTTGGTTAGTAAGAGGAGATGCTTGGGAGATGATGTTATGAAGGTGAGAAAGCATTTTAGTGTAGTGGTCATTTAGGTGGAACACCACTTAGGTACTTAAGGAAAAGATATCACAAGTGTTGATGAATTTCGCAAGAATTGGGTGATGTATTAGACAAGGAATTAAATGAGGTTTGAGGTGCCAAATTAGTGTTAAAACATGTTAGGATTTATGTAGAAACATTAGGAGAAGGTTAGGCTTGGTTTGGTGGTTGAAAAGTGGATGAAAAATAATGTTCTGGACTAGTACTGGAGTGGTCCGGGTTTGCAAACCAGAACCCAAACCCGGAACACCCCAAAAACATGCCAGAGAGTTAAGTCTGTAGGTGGTCCGGGTTTGTAAACCCGGATACAAACCCGGACCAGGTGAAAAATGAGACAGAAAGTTTTCCGATGGTGTGGTCCGGGTTTGTAAACTCGGACATAAACCCGGACCACCCTAAAAATGTCCCAGAGAGTGTTTTAAGGCCTTTCCAAGGTGGGGAATTGAATGTTAAAGATAATATATGATTGTTAGGAGGTGTTTGATGACTAATAATGAACATTAAGAGGGTGAACAAGTGTAGGTTAATTGTGAAAGTAGGTGAAGTAGTTATGTAAAGTAATTGATTAACTATAAGTCAAGAACGGTAATTAATCGACATTACTAAATGTGTTTAGGATTCTCTCAAGGTGGAAACGAAACGAGGCAAGGACCAAGGTATGGTTTTCTTGCAGTCTGTTGTCTAACGGTTTACACCGGCTTGGGTGTTGATTTCTTTTCTGTGTGTTACGACCTTATAAGATTAAGGCATGAAAAGAGTTTACAGTTGTTATACATTAAGATGTTGTAAGGTTGTGACTCCTTTCCCTTGGTTGTCTAACAAGACCTAAATGTTTGCTTGTATGTGACTTAACAAAGTATTGTGTGATCACTAACAAGTGCTAATCGGGGGAGTGAGGAGTCCGGTTGTTCCGGCCACGCGTGTGATGGACGGGAGTCGATATCATATCCGGTTCGGCTCTCTTGGTGTATGTATAGGTGGTATTCCAATTTGGTTTCTACCTTCCCTTAGCTTATCCAAAGCTAGTTACTGACTCACGTCGGGCCACAGGGGCATACGTATGTTTTTCGGTGTGCTTGGGATTACTATATCCGACACACCTTGGGTATAAGTTAACCGTTCTAAATAACTGGACGGTAACGAGGTTGGTAACGAGCTTAACATGGGATTGGCAATAATCTCTAGGCTCACTATGTATACTAACTATGGTGGAAGGTTCCTTGTGAGAACCGATTTTATGGTGTTATGTATTGGTGTTGTGCTATGCAAATTCCCTTGCTATGCTATGATATATGTTATATGCTGGATGTTTAAAATGAATGCCATGTTATCATGACAATTGGTTGCGCGTATCCCGGTAGCCGATGGGCTGCGCGTTAGCCATACCAGCAAAGGTTGCTGACCCCCTCGGGGGCTCCATATTTTATTGCAGGATGAGGATCGAAGAAGCAGAGTGACTCTAGGTCCTAGGTCGTTGATGTACTTTTGGCTATGTTGGTTGTTGAGCCCGGGATGGCCTGTGCTCCCGAGGCATTACATTTTGGTACCGTTTGTTAAATACTGGTGGATGTTTATGGTTGGAAGGTGTGTTGTAAATTAATCACTCGGTATGGTTGGCTATGTTATATATATGGAAGTTAGATTCTATGCTCGGGAGTCTGATCATCAGACCGATACATTGTATTTATTCTGCCTAGTTAACCACGTGGGTGGTTAACGGCGTTGTAACACCAAAGCGTTTAGTTATTGTTTGGTTGGTTATTTCCGCTGCGATTTCGGTAGTTGTTAGGAGCGTTGTAGGGGTGTACACCTTGGGGCACCGTTTTTACTTTCCAGGTACCTTGGAGCCGATTACCGTTCGAGAGTAGGACGGGGATGGCGGTTAAACATGGGTAGTTGATTAGGAAAATTTGTATATTGTAAAGGTTGTACCGTAAGACTGAAATGATATCGGCAAGCTTGAGAATTGAAGTGACTCGGTATAGAATTGATTTGAGGTTGTATATGTATTTTATTTGATTAAAGAATGAAATGTATTGTTGATATAGAGTACTCGGTATACTAGTTCATCAGTCCGATAATGTTTTGTTTTGATTTGGCCTTGTTAGTCACGTGGGTGACTAACGGCATTGTATCACCCACCGTTGGTAGTATGATTTCCGCTGCTTTGGTTTTGATAAAAGAGATGGATTAGGAGATAATGACTTGATTAGCGGTAGGGGTGTTACATGTACGGTATGATCTCTTGTATCTTGTTTGCTACCAAGTTACATCGGCTTGTGCGCTATTTGTTATTTGAAACGACCTAAGATAAATGCATGGAAATGAACTATTATATTGTTCTGTGTTTGGTTATTTGTTTGGCTTGAATACTTGTGTGTCGTACTAAATAACTCTTAGAGTAGAATTAAACATACACGAGGAATATTGATGCGGTTGAAAGATACCTAGAGGATTGAGGAAAGATTATATCTAATGACAAATGGATTCAGGGATTTCTCGTTAACTTCCTTTGAATACCTATTTATTATCTAACACTGTGATGACTCGAACTAACATTTGACACTTCTAACTAACTTGGTTATTGGGGGTTGAGAGGAAATTCAGTGGTACTGGCTACGCGTAGTGTATTGGATACAGAACGAAATCTATATCAGATCCGGAGCCCAGATGTTGGCTTAGTGTCTTTGACTTCTACTCACTGACGGGGGATTTGGTTAGTCATGCGTCACACTGATGGTCATGCAATTTGGTAGTTTAACACTCACTCAATAGGGTTCAGCTAATACTCGATTAGTCATGCGTCACACAGACGACCTTGCAATTTGAGAGTTTGATACTCGCCTCTCAAGGTTCATAAATACCCGAATATACATTGACTTGGACTTAAAAAGTGACAATCCCATCGTGTGAATTGTCTAAGGATAATTGATTGTGGTCGTATTCGAGATTTTAAATATAATCTCTAGACCCAGGTTGAATAGAGAACTGACTCATTTATTTGGATGTCAAGCTCTTGTTTTGATGGTTAAACTGGATTGTTGATTGGATATTTGTATACATGTTGCATGTTGGGTGTTTATAGCATTTATATATATTATTGTAACAAATCAACTGCATGTTAACGACAAAGTAGCCATTTGTGGCCCAGTAGCTTGCGGGTTGTACGTTATCATACCAGCAGTTGTGCTGAGCCAGCTTGGGCCTACCATTTTTTAGGTACATGATGGAGAGGTGATCCGACCGAAAGTAGGCGGGGTAGAATTTGGACCGGGTATACTTTGATTTGTTTATACCATTGCTAGGACTTATACACACTTATGTACATTGTAGTTAAGTCGGAAACAAACTTGTATTTTGGATTCGGATTAGTAGGACTCGGTATGTTATTGTATAGATTTAAGTTGGTCACATTTCTAGTCGATCAGACTGTTACAGTGGAATTGGAAAGGCCTAGTTAGTCACCACGACGATAACACCGGGTTGGTTTAATTTCCGTTGCGAATATGTTAAGTTTGGCGTTGTTAATTACCCCTAATTATGGATTTCGAGATATGGTGTTACATACTTAATCTTTTAATCTATAAAAATCTGAACCAAAAGATCCATGTAAACCATGGAAGTGAGCTTGGCCAAGGAGGTGGAAACAAGTTGGATAGAATCAACTTTTGGAGGATAAGCTACTAAATTAAGTCCTAAGACTATTAAAGCATGGTTTAAGCTTATGTTTTGAGCTATAATATAAACTATCCCTATGTATAAACTAAGGCTGAGAAGAGGAGCTGCCAAGAAGTAATTTTAGAGCCTTAATCAAGTAAGTTTAGCTTAAAACACAATTTTAAGCTTTAAAGTAATTTTTGTTGAGTAATAAATTACAGCCGAAAACTTGCTGGGTATAATGGGTTAATTTGGCCTAAAAATGTACATAAAAATAATGGTAACATGTTTGGCTAAGTTACCTTGGTGGATGATGACTTATAATGTCATAAAAATAAATAAAAAGGGGTTAAATGCAAATTATGAAAGTTTCAGGTATAAACTTCAAAAGTCGTGACTTGTACTACTATTATAAGTGTATTATGTCATTTAAATTTTATATTTGAAGGTTGTAATAAGGCCATGTGTTTAGGCCATTTTAATGTATTATTTAAGGCTTGTTCTGCTTTAAAAGTTATGTATTTTTTTAGTATAAAATTTGGTGAGAAAATCATATGATAATGGGTTGTTTGTTGAATTTAGACCACCTAAAAATATTAAGGATAAATTACCTACGAATTTAGTGGAAACTGAGTAAAGTTTAAGGTCAAAATTAAGTTTTAAAAGTAATTATAAACTTAAAATAATGTTCTAGCTAACAAAAGGGTAAAGTGTAGGTGGTTAAGTGCAAAAAAGTTAAACTTAGAGTATTAAAATAGTATATGACCTAAAATTAGGCTTTATTTGGAGTTTAGATGAAAAATATAACTTTTTGTAAAGTTAAGAGCCTAAATGGCAATTATAGGAAAATTTTGGGGTAAATTCATAAATAATGAAAAGTTATGGTCAAGGCAGTATATTGGAGGTCAATCTTGACTATAATAGGAGTGTTGACCAAGTTAGAAGAGAGAAATAATTAAATTAGGAATTTAAATAAAGTTAGGAGTTAAATGTAAGAATTATAAAACTAATGTGGTCAAAATGTAAATTCTGGAAATTTGGGGCGAATAACACTAGAAACGGTCTAGGGTCTGTTGGTAATTTACTGGAATTTTCGGGATTAAATTTGGAATTATAATGATAAGATTGTATAATATATAGTTTAAGGATGATATTGTAAGATTTGTAAAATAATGTAGGTCAAATTGTAAATAAAGAAAAGTTACAGAATAAGGAAAATAAAACTGTAACAGCAAGGGGTCGTCCTTTTTTTTCATAAAGTACGGTTGAAAACCATAAGTTAAAATTGAATAAGAGTAGAAATATTATAACATATGATATAAGGAGTAAAATTGTAACATTATAAAAATTTAGTGAGGAAGATTTGTAAATTATGGAAAACATGGGGGCTGTTGCGAGAACATGTTAAAGTGAGGATGAATTTTAGTGTGCAGCTGTAATTGATATAAGTGTTACAATTATTATAAAGTATTAATATTCATTAAGGTGGAAATGAACATAAGGTAAGGAATTATATAATTCACACAAAATAATGTGAATACTTTGGAAAATAGAAATTATGAGACTAGGTGGGGAACTAAATAAAATTTGGAGTTTGGCATAATGTATTAGATAACATTGCATAATATTAACATCATAGTTTTAATGTTTAATTGTGAAGGATAACACAAATAAAGGAATTAAGGGTTTCACATGAGACGATAAGGAATATTATTTATGTAATGAATGTTATAATTCATATAAAACTTGTATGAATATATTAAGTGTGAAGAATCATATAATATGATGTAGTGACCATATAAAGAGGGATAAAGTATAATACAAAGTGGAGGATTCAATTATATAACATTAGACTTAATAACTAATGTCATGAAATAAAGAATTGAACAAACAAAGGAATTATATAATCCAAGGATTATAATAAGAATTATAAATACTTGTTGACTTGGTTACATTAACCAAGTCAACCCAAATTGACCAAATTAACTAAATTGACCAAAGAGAGTCAAGTTGACCAACTCACAATCTAAAGAAGAGTTTAAAGCTTAATAAACTATAAGGTCAATTATAGCATATAGTAATAAACAGTATGGTTATATATAAAAGGATATATATATATATATACACAAAGGTAATGATCTATGAATTAAATAGGATGTTATATGGGTTAAAAATCATAAGTAGTAAACTAATACCACATATATTTATAACATAAATAAAGTATGGTTTAAACTAATTCCTAGTACATTGAAAGCCCAAGTAATAACGACAAATTAATCATGGGGTTAATACCGAGGGGTTTAGTGGTTATGTGGAATACCAAACCAAATTGAATTATAGTAAATTAATACTCAGCAGTATATTTCAGAGATACGAGCTAGAGGTTACGAACCACGAGCTTCGCGTGAGTAGAGACGGGCGTGATACATCATGCTAGCATTGTTCAGCAGTGAACGGTATGTTATTGTATGGTCCGAATGTCCTTGAGGGCTTCCTTGGGTTCAGATGTTGTGTGAATGTTAGATAAGATGGATATGTGTGAATGATATATGATATATGCATGTGAATTTAATTGCCTGTTATTCCGCGATATTAAATGTGCGCGACGACTTTCAAACTAAGGCAATTTCAAATATAAACTCGAATCAAGTTATGAATAATGGAAAAGAAAATACCATTTATAAATGATTAGTGATATCGATCATATTATCCTTAATTAAGTAAAATGACTTCGGCAGAGAATCGGTAATACCATTCTCGAGATTAGATATACTTGCACATGGAAATAACCTAAATGAATTCTAGGTGAATGTTAAGACCTAAAAGGCAATCACATTGAGAACCTTACTCATTATAACCTAAGAGTAGATCTTAGGTAAAGGTTACGAACCTAAACATATGGTGGAAAGAATTAAGGACAAGGAAAATCCAGGGTAGTCACGGACTACATGGTTGCGCATTGGTGATCACCGGAGAGAGGAGGACTGAATCGGATCCACTCGACATGGAAATTCCAACGAGCCAAATATGATCGTTGGTCGAAGGTCACAACCGTTGGTGCATGGCTACGGAAGCTGTGTAACATCCCGGATTTTACCTCATAATAAAGTGCGAAACGATACGATCCTAACATCGCAAACGGAAACAGAAACGAAAATGGATATCAAACGAGTCTTAAAATAGAGAAATAAGATTTGTCCGAACTTGAGTCCGGACTTTAATGTTCGGACACAAGTCGAGAGTTTAAATACGCCCGGAAGTTCAAAGTGTCCGAACTTTTGTCTGGACATTAAAGTACGGACACAAGTCGAGGGTTTTAAAACAAGTCACAAAGTATGAGATGTCCGAACTTGTGTCCGGACATTGAAGTTCGGACACAAGTCAAAAGTTGAAACACATTAAGTCCAAACATGTAAGTTCGGACACAAGTTCCGATAAAATCCAAGTACGTGGTCCGAACAAAGGTCCAGACATGAAAGTTTGGACCAATGCCAAGACTGACACGCCAGACCCATCCTCGCATGTTGTTCAAACATATAATTTCGCATAGATGTTCGGACACCACTAAACTATGAAAACAAAATAACTCTCAGGGCTTGTCTGAACGTGTATTTCTGGAAGGGCGTTTAGACAGGTCCAAATTTGTGAAAATCAGCTGAAAAAGTTCTAGGAAAATGTACGCTAATACCATAACTTCATTTGCAATCTTATGAATAATACATAAGTAAAGTAGGCCAAAAGTTTACCATAAAACTACAGTAGAATGTCATAAATCCAGGGCATGACCACCACACTCAACCACTGCAACCAACATCAGAAGCAAGAATTCAAAATGTTAAAACAATGTCATCTCAACTGCAAGTAAATACTCCTAGCATCTATGTGGCAACGCGTTCCCAAACCCCAGTCTTAGCCATCCATACATGCGATCAGAAAACATATGTACAACAAGAAGGGACCGCACAAATAAGTGAAACTGAGTAAATTCTGCCTCATTACGTAAAATACATTTTAAAATCCCTTTTTAATAATTAAGCAACCAAATAGAAGAAACCACAATCCAACAATCAGAATCCATTTTTCCAGTAGCCAGTATCCATTAAAATAATAGGGGAGCTTCCACAAGGAACTAATCACAATTTATACGTGGTCAGACACTCAATTTGGGGCTGCAACAAGAATACCACCTCACCCTAAGTCCTTAAGTGTACACACCCCCCAGAAGGTACTTCTGACCTAAAGGAGTAGATCATAGAGCTTAACTATGTTTCACTGTTCGCAACACAAATAAAAATATACATGGGGTATAAAGTACCATCAAGTTACACAAAGTACCAATGGTATCAACATTTTACATGGAGCACCATCCAGTACTAACAAAGTAATCATTCTAGTGAAAGTCTCCCAAAACAGTATTAAAACCTAAATTTGTAAAATCACAACCATCAGATCACAATAATACGGAGGAATAAATTCTCGATCCCAAATCCACAATTAGGATTTCAAATCACCATTCAATAATCACAATCCACACAAGCAAATAATTATGAACACATAAATTTACCTGGCCACACGCTCCACTACGAGAATAGCTCGTCAGATTCACAGATATTGCCCGTCACCGAATTCGGGGTCTAGAATTACAATAGCCATCAATAAAAAATTCCCCAATTCATAACTAAATTAAATAACACCTTACCCTTAGCTATGAAGTAGACCTTACCCTTCCAAGACTCTAATTGGCACCAGGGAAGAAGTTCGAAGGAAAATAGAAGAAGGAGAAGAAATTTGATAGTTTGAGAAGATGAACATAGAGCGTCGTGCAGTCGATGAAGAAGATAAGGAAGGGAATGGAATATAAATAGAGGGATTTATTCAAAAGAAAAGAGGAGATAATAAAATAATTTGTTTTAGGGGAAAGATAATTTTTTAGAAACTAACTAATCTAGGAGAAGATAAGAAGTAAAATAGTTAATTAATTAGAAAAGGATAGGAATGAACATAATTGAATGTCGGTAACAGTTAATTTAGAAAAAGAAAAGAAGTATATATTTATTAAGATGATTAATTTAGAAGGAGAAAGTAAAATAATTATTTTTACTTCCCTGGGCCCATTACTAATTGCCTAACCACGTATTTATGTTGTTACTCAATAACAAATCATTAAACCCAATTGTAATGATTATTTAATGTAAATTCCCTAACTTAAAATATACAGGTATTTCATCACATCCCCCTTGAAAGAAAGCTTCACCCTAGAAGCTGAAACCCAACAGCTAATGTCAAGCTTTCAACCTTCTAGCGATACTGTATCCATTCTTGACTCTTAGGGTGTTCATGTTGTAACCTAAATCAAACCAAATGTTAACTAAACTCTTAAACTGTTACTTGCTCGAAGAGTTGTGGGCACTTCTTCTTCATCTTATCCTCAACCTCCCACGTTGCCTCTTGTGTTCCATGATTGGACCACAAGATACCGATTGGACTTCAATCGGGTTTCTTTGGTATTAGTGTTGAGGAATTTGATGGGGTAGTCTTCATATGACAGATTTTGCTCCAATTCCAATACTTCAGGTTGTAAGACGTGTGAAGGATCAGGGATGTATCTCTTCAGCTGAGACACATGGAAAACATTATGCACTTTCTCCAGTTCACAAGGAAGTGCCAATCCATAGGTCACCTTTCTAATTCTCTCTAGAATCTCATAAGGTCCTACGAACTTGAGACTTAACTTCCCTTTCCTCCTGAACCTGGTTACCCCTCTGATAGGAGACACCTTCATGAATACTTTATCTCCTACCTCGAATTCCACTGGCCTCCTTTTCAGATCTACATAGGGCTTCTGTCTGTCCTGAGCTGCTTTCATTCGGGTCTGAATGACTCGAACCTGCTCTATAGTTTGCTCTATCAACTGAGGTCCCAACACCACTGTCTCGCTGATGTCACTCTAGCATAACAGGGTTCTACACTTTCACCCATACAAGGCTTCGTAAGGTGCCATCTTAATACTAGCATGATAGCTATTATTATATAAGAACTCCACCAAGTGTAACATATCTGCCCACGAACCCTGAAAATCCATTATGCAAGCACGAAGCATATCCTCCAAGGTCTAGATGGTTCTCTCTGTCTACCCATATGTAGCTGGATGAAAAGTTGTACTTAATTTCAATTTAGTACACATAACCTTCTGAAACTGTTGCCAGAAATGAGCCAAGAACCTCGAATCTCTATAAGAAATAATGGTCTCCGACACACCATGGTATCTCACCACATTCTTTATATAGGCATCCACCATTTGACTCATCGACCAAGTGCTCTTCATAAGTATAAACCTGGCAGTCTTGGTGAGCCGATCAACAATCACCTAAATCTGGTTAACTCCACCTCTTGCTGGTGGTAATCCAACCACAAAGTCCATGGAAATTGAATCCCATTTCCACTTAGGGACATCTAAAGGTTCAGCAATCCTCCCATCCTCTTGTGTTCGAATTTTACTTTTTGACAAGTAAGGCACCTACACATATATTCAGCCACTTCTTTCTTCATCTTAGGCCACCAAAACTGCTTCTTCAAGTCCTTATACAGCTTATCACCCCTATGGTGAACTGAAGAAGGCAAATTATGAGCTTCTCTCATCAATTTCTCTTTCACCTTGGCACATATCTGTGGCACACACCATCTACCTTTGAATATGAGGCTCCTATCACTGTGAACTACGAAGCCAACTGATTTGCTCTCTTTCATCTTCTCTCAAATTCTCTCCAACTTCACATCACCTGACTATCCCTTAAGGATCTCTCCATAAATGTCATATGTGACACTCATATTAAACAGCCTCACCTCCCAATCAACACCACCTGACTCTATCACCTCTAGATTCAGCTTTTGAAAGTCACGAACCAACTCGTCTGGGAGTACCCACATCGAATTCACTGAGTGGCTCCTTTTTCTTCTCAATGCATCAGCCACTAAGTTAGATTTTCCCTCGTGATATAATATCTGCAAATCATAATCTTTGATGAGCTCTAGCCACCTCCCCTACCTCATATTTAACTCATTTTGAGTGAAAATATATTTGAGGCTTATGTGGTCTGTAAAAATCTTGCACGGAGTTCCATAAAGGTAATGTCTTCAAATTTCAAGTGCAAACACTCATATTCCTTCAACTGTCTCGTAGCATAAGCTATCACCTTCCTATTCTGCATCAGAACACGGCCTAACCCCTGACTTAGATTCATCGCTGAACACCTCAAATCCTTCGGTTCCTGAAGGTAAGGTCAACACTGGTGCTGTGGTCAACCTTTCCTTTAGTGCCTGAAATGCCTTCTCACAATCATCGTCCCACGGAAATTTTACCACCTTCTTCATAAGGTTGGTAAGCGGCCTCACTATCCTTGAAAAGTCTTTCACGAACCTTCTGTAGTATCCTGCCAAGCCTAGGAAACTACAGACCTCTGTCAAGTTACTCAGTCTCAGCCACTCCTTCACTGCCTGAACCTTAGACGGGTCCACAGATATACCATCTCTAATGACAATATGACCTAGGAATGCTACTCAATCCAACCATATTTTTTATTTGGACAACTTAGCATACAACTGCTACTCCCTTAGAGTCAGCAACACCAGCCTCAAATGGTTTTCGTGCTCCTCATCTTTGGAATAGATCAGAATGTCATTAATGAACACTACCGAGAACCGGTCTAGATATAGATTGAAGATCTAGTTCATGAGGTCCATGAAGACAGTAGGGGCATTCATCAATCTAAAAGGCATTACTAGGAATTCGAAATGCCCATATCTGGTTCTAAAAGCTGTCTTTGGAATGTCCTTCTCTACGACTCTGAGCTGATGATACCCGACCTCAAATCAATCTTAGAGAATGCTCCTGCACCCTGAAACTGATCAAACAGGTCACGATCCTTGGCAATAGATATCTGTTCTTCACTGTAATCTGGTTTAGCTCTTTGTAGTCCCATCTTTTGTTTTCACGAACAGGACGGGGGCTCCCCACGGTGATACACTTAGGCGGATCTATCTCTTCTCCAGGAGCTCCTCCAACTGGGCCTTCAACTCCTTCAATTTTGACGGTGTCATCCGGTATGGAACCTTCAAAATAGGCACAGATCCAGGCACCAAGTCAATGCTGAACTCTACTTCTCTGTATGGTGACATACCAGGGATGTCTTCAGGAAACACATCTAGAAATTCATTCACCACTCGAATCCCTTCCATCTTGTCTGACTCTCTACTCAAGTCTCGGACATAGCATAGGTACGCTTGCTGTCCCTTCTTAACTTGGGCCTTGATTGACATCTGACATGATCTTCACTCCTGGCTTCTCCTTCACATTCTTGTAGGAAACTCTCTGTCCCGATGACCCTCTTAGCACGACTTTCTGCTCGCCACAATCAATCCTCCCCTTATACTTGCTCAACCAATACAATCCAAGAATTATATCGAAGTCAAACAAATCAAATAGGATTAGGTCCGCTACAAAATCCTCCCCCTTAATGTTTACACTCACATCTTTTACCATAAAACCACAATTGAACACTCTCCCCGAAGAAATGGATATAGATACAGGTAAGGATTCACTAGCCACTATTCCCAACTTCTTCACAAAATCAAAAGAGAAATGAATACGACGCTCCAGTATCAATAAACTCTAGCAGGGATACTAAGAACAGAAAAAGTACCTACTAAGACTTCTGCCTCAACGTCAGCTTCGGCTCGGCTCATCACACTGATCTTTCCCGATGCTCTGTAATTGTTGCCCCGACTATCCCCTTGACCTCTACCTTCTTTTGCCCCATTACTGTTACCACACTGGGAGGTGTCCCCATGCTGGTTTTGGTTCTGGCCTCTACTCTGCTGGTCTGGCTGTTAGTAGGGGCGGTCACCATCATTGCCTCACTGCTGGTTGCCTCCCTGAGGGGTCTGGAATCATTCAAATGCTTGTGACCCCACTTGCCACATTGCAAACAGGTGATCAGGTTCCCTTCACAATCATTCGCAAGGTGATCTCTATTACACTTCCTACAATAGAAATGCCTCTCACGTCTCGGCTTCTCTTTCTGGAACTAATTCTGGGGCCGGTTGCCCCACTTCTGGTCACTCCTCTGGTTCCTAGTGAACCTCTTCTTCCCATCATAATTGGGCTTCCACCTCTTGTCCTGATTCGGCCTATGGGACTGGTCCTCACGACACCGTCTTCTCCACCATCAAACTTCTTTTTGTTGCCCGCCTGGAGCTCCCTCCTCTTCTGCTACACCCTATACAAGTTAGCAGCCTTCCCTTAAGCGTCATGAAGGGTAGGGATAGTCAGAACGCTCAGGGCCTCCTGGAGACTCTAGTTAAGCCCACCAACAACCCTCTACACCTTGGAAGCCTGGTCATGAACCATTGTCAGTGTGCACCTCACCAACTCCAGGAACTTGAAGTGGTACTCCTTCACGCTCATAGTCAACTGCTTGAGTTCGGAGAACTCTAGGTACTTCTGCATTCGCACGTGCTCAGGATAGAAGCAGCTCCTTATCGCCACCTTCACTGTGTCCCACCCAAAGTCGGGCTCAGCTAGCAGCACATCTTTGTTGGATGACCACCAGATGTCAACCTCTCCCTTGAAGTGGTAGACTGCCCCATTAACTCGTCTGTCAGCTGGACAGTTGACCACGTCAAAAATCTTGTGGAACTCCATGATCCAGTCTCTCAACACTGGATCCTCCTCCCTAGCAAAAGAAGTCAGCTTCAAATGGGCAATCCGCTTTGTGTAGTCCTCAAATATGTTGTCCCTCTGAGCCTGCCTTTAGAAAATCTGCCCCAAGCTCAAGGTTATCTCTTGTAATTGCCTCAAAGGGTCATTCTCTGCCATTACTGCTTGTCGGGTTCTGCTTTTGGTATGATATGCATAGCTAGATCGGTCAGCCAGTCCTGCACCCTTGGAACTCAAAACTGAATTTCTGACCACGAACCATTGATTAATCGTCAGCAATACTCAATTCACAATCTAATTCTCTGCATTTCCCATAACTGATTCCTATACCACATTGAAATATAATACTAACATTCCCCGTATAGTGTATATAATAATGTATATATATATACGTAATACCACCCAACATCTATCACAACACATTTCAATACATCATGTAGTACAAGGGAGTATATAACTCAACACATTCCAGCATAATAAAGCACACAACATAACACATAAATACAATCCCCCAAAGATGGCTTATTCTAAATTTTAACCCCTTTCAACCAATTCTTATCTTATTTCAAAAACACATCTCTGATACCACCTTATAACACCCTTGATTTTAGCTCATAATAAAGTGTAAAACGATATGAATCTAACACCACAAACGGGAATGAATATGGATATCAAACGAGTCTAAAACTAAGAAATAAGATTTATCCAAACTTGCATCCGGATTTTGATGTTAGGACACAAGTCGAGAGTTTAAATACGCCCGAAAGTTCAAAGTTTCCGAATTTGTGTCCGGACATTGAAGTTCGGACACAAGTCGAGGGTTTTAAAATTAAGTGAGGAAGTATGAGATGTTCGAACTTGTGTCCGGACGTTGAAGTTCAGACACAAGTCGAGAGTTGAAACACATTAAGTTCGAACATGTGTCCGACCATTTAAGCTCGGCCCAAGTTTCGATAAAATCCAAGTACATGGTTAGAACATTGGTCCGAACATGTCAGTTCGGACCAATGTCGAGACTTACACGCCAGACCCGTCCTCCAATGTTGTCCTCACATGTAAGTTTGGACAGATGTCCGGACACTACTAAACTGTGAAATAAAATAACTCTCGGGGCCTGTCTGAACTTGTATGTCCGAACGGATGTTTGGATAGGTCCAAATTTCAAAAATCAGCTGAAAACATTCTTGGAAAATGTGCGTTAACACCATAACTTCATTTTCAATCTTAAGATGAATAATACATAAGTAAAGTAGGCAAAAAGTTTACCTTGAAACTATAGTGGAATGTCATAAATCCAGGGCATTACCGCCACACTCAACCACTTGAGTGCTCAAGCTAATCTCAAACCAACATAAAAAAAACAAGAATCCAAAATGTTAAAACAATGTAAGCTCAACACAAGTAAATACTCATAGCATCTATGTGGCTACGCGTCCCCAAACCCCAGTCTTAGCCATCCATATGTGCGATCAGAAAACATATTACAACAAGAAGGGACCGCACAAATCTGTGAAACTGAGTAAATTCTGCCTCATTGCATAAAATACATTTTGAAATCACTTTTTAATAATTAAGCAACCAAATAGAAGAAACCACAATCCAACGATCCGAAACCATTTCTAGTAGCCAGTATCTATTAAAATAACAGGGGAGCTTCCACACAGAACTAATCATAATTTATACACGGACGGACACCCAATTTGAGGTCGTAACAAGAATACCACCTCACCCTAAGTCCTCAAGTGTGCATACCCCCCCCCCCAAAAAAAAAGGTACTTCTAACCTAAAGGAGTAGATCATAGAGCTTAACTGTGTTTCACTGTCACAGCGTAAATAAAAATATACACGGAGTACAAGTACCATCAATTTACATGGAATACCAAAGGTACCAACAATTTACACGGAGCACCATTCGGTACCAGCAAAGTAATCATTCTAGTGAAAGTCTCCCAAAATAGTATTAAAACCTCAATTTGTAAAATCACAACCATCAGTTCACAAAAACACGGGGAAATAAATTCCTAATTCCCAAATCCATAATTAGGGTTTCAAATCACCATTCAATAATCACAATCCACACAAGAAAACAATTATGGGCACAGAAATTTACCTGGTCACACGCTCCACTATGAGAATAGCTTGGAAGATTCACAGATATTACCAAGTTTCACTGATTTGTGCGGTCCCTTCTTGTTGTACATATGTTTTCTGATCGCATGTATGGATGGCTAAGACTGGGGTTTAGGGACGCGTAGCCACATAGATGCTATGAGTATTTACTTGTTGTTGAGCTTACATAGTTTTAACATTTTGGATTCTTGTTTCTGATGTTGGTTTGAGATTACCTTGAGCACTCAAGTGGTTGAGTGTGGCGATAATGCCCTAGATTTATAACATTCCGCTATAGTTTCATGGTAAACTTTTTGCCTACTTTACTTATGTATTATTCATCTTAAGATTGAAAATGAAGTTATGGTGTTAACGTACATTTTCTAAGAATGTTTTCAGCTGATTTTCGCAAATTTGGACCTATCCAAACATCCGTTCGGACATACAAGTTCAGACAGGCCCAGAGAGTTATTTTATTTTCATAGATTAGTGGTGTCCGGACATCTGTCCAAACTTACATACGAGTATAGCATTGGAGGACGAGTCTGGCGTGTAAGTCTCGGCATTGTCCAAACTTACATGTTCGGACCAATATTCGAACCATGTGCTTGGATTTTATCAAAACTTGTGTTTGAACTTACATGTTCAGACACATGTTCGGACTTCATGTGTTTCAACTCTCAACTTGTGTCTGAACTTCAACGTCCGGACACAAGTTCGAACATCTCATACTTCCTCACTTGTTTTTAAAACCCTCGACTTGTGTCTGAACTTCAATGTCCGGACATAAATTGGACACTTTGAACTTTCGGGCATATTTAAACTCTCGACTTGTGTCCTAACATCAAAATCCGGACACAAGTTCAGATAAATCTTATTTCTTAGTTTTAAGACTCGTTTGATATCTGTGTTTGTTCCCGTTTATGGTGTTAGATTCATATCATTTCACACTTTATTATGAGGTAAAATCCAGGGTGTTATAAGGTGGTATCAGAGCTGTGTTTTTGAAATAAGATAAGAATTGGTTGAAAGGGGTTAAAATTTGGAATAAGCCATCTTTAGGGGATTGTATTTGTGTGTTATGGTGTGTGCTTTATTATACTGGAATGTGTTGAGTTATATACTCCCGTGTACTACGTGATGTATTGAAATGTGTTGTGATGGATGTTAGGTGGTATTATGTATATATACATTGTTATATACACTATATGGGGAATGTTAGTATTATATTTCAACATGGTATGGGAATCAGTTATGGGAAATGCAGAGAATTAGATCGTGAATTGAGTATTGCTGACAATTAATCAGTGGTTCGTGGTCAGAAATTCAGTTTTGAGTTCCAGGGGTGTAGGACTGGCTGACCGATCTAGCTACGCATATCATACCAGAAGCAGAACCCAACAAGCAGTAATGGCAGGGAATAACCCTTTGAAGCCGACTTCTTTTGCTAGGGAGGAGGATCCAGTGTTGTTGAGAGACTGGATCATGAAGTTCCATAAGATTTTTGACGTGGTCAACTGTCCAGCTGATAGACGAGTTAATGGGGCAGTCTACCACTTCAAGGGAGAGGTTGACATCTGGTGGTCATCCAACAAATATGTGCTGCTAGCTGAGCCCGACTTTGGGTGGGACACAGTGAAGGTGGTGATAAGGAGCTGCTTCTATCCTGAGCATGTGCGAATGAAGAAGTACCTAGAGTTCTCCTAACTCAAGCAGTTGACTATGAGCGTGAAGGAGTACCACTTCAAGTTCCTGGAGTTGGTGAGGTGCACACTGACAATGGTTCATGACGAGGCTTTCAAGGTGTAGAGGGTTGTTGGTGGGCTTAACTAGAGTCTCCAGGAGGCCCTGAGTGTTCTGACTATCCCTACCCTTCATGACGCTTAAGGGAAGGCTGCTAACCTGTATAGGGTGCAGCAGAAGAGGAGGGAGCTCCAGGCAGGCAACAAAAGGAAGTTTAATGGTGGAGAAGACTCTCGGGGTCATGAGGACTAGTCCCATAGGTCGAATCAGGACAAGAGGTGGAAGCCCAATTATGATGGGAAGCAGAGGTTCAGTAGGAACCAGAGGAGTGACCAGAAGTGGGGTAATCGGCCCCAGAATCAGTACTAGAAAGGGAAGCCGAGACGTGAGAGGCAGTTCTATTGTAGGAAGTGTAATAGAGACCACCCTGCGAATGATTGTGAAAGGAACCTAATCAGCTATTTGCAATATGGCAAGTGGGGTCACCAAGCATTTGAATGATTCCAGACCCCTCAGGGAGGCAACTAGCAGTGAGGTAATGGTGGTGACCGCCCCTACCGACAGCCAGACCAGCAGAGTAGAGGCCAGAACCAAAACTTGCGTGGGGACACCTCCCAGCGTGGTAACAGTAATGGGGCAAAAGAAGGTAGAGATCAAGGGGATGGTCGAGGCAACAATTACAGAGCGTCGGGAAAGATTAGTGTGATGAGCCGAGCCGAAGCTGACGTTGAGGCAGAAGTCTTAGCAGGTACATTTTCTGTTCTTGGTATCCCTGCTAGAGTTTTATATGATACTAGATCGTCGTATTCCTTTATCTCTTTTGATTTTGTGAAGAAGTTGGGAATAGTGGCTAGTGAATCCTTACCTGTATCTATATCCATTTCTTCAGGGAGAGTGTTCAATTGTGGTTTTACGGTAAAAGATGTGAGTGTAAACATTAAGGGGGAGGATTTCGTAGCTGACCTAATCCTATTTGATTTGTTTGACTTCGACATAATTCTGGGATTGTATTGGTTGAGCAAGTATATGGGGATGATTGATTGTGGTGAGCAGAAAGTCGTGCTAAGAGGGCCGTCGGGACAGAGAGTTTCTTACAAGAATGTGGAGGAGAAGCCGGGAGTGAAGATCGTGTCAGCGATGTCAATCAAGGCCCAAGTTAAGAGGGGACAGCAGGCGTACCTATGCTATGTCCGAGACTTGAGTAGAGAGTCAGACAAGATGGAGGGGATTTGAGTGGTGAATGAATTCCTAGATGTGTTTCCTGAAGACATCCCTGGTATGCCACCAGACAGAGAAGTAGAGTTCAACATTGGCTTTGTGCCTGGATCCGTGCCTATTTTGAAGGTTACATACCGGATGACACCGTCAGAATTGAAGGAGTTGAAGGCCCATTTGGAGGAGCTCCTGGAGAAGAGATACATACGCCCAAGTGTATCACCGTGGGGAGCCCATGTCCTGTTCATGAAAACGAAAGATGGGAGCATGAGGCTGTGTATAGACTACAAAGAGCTAAACCAGATTACAGTGAAGAACATATATCTATTACCAAGGATCAATGACCTGTTTGATCAGTTTCAGGGTGCAGGAGCATTCTCTAAGATTGATTTGCGGTCGGGGTATCATCAGCTCAGAGTCGTAGAGAAGGACTGTAACACCCCAACTCAATCCAAATGTGGTCTCGCAACTTAACAGTATATATATAAACATGTCACAGCGGAATTCTTTACAATCAAGGACCTTGCCACGGTCTGACTACAGAATATACCGAACATTAGTCCAACAACCTTAACCATTTACATATCCTTCTTACAATCCTCTCACAACCTATACATCTTACTAACTCAATTGCCATACGAGTGTACATGCACAACTCGTAGGTCACACTTAATCCTTAACACTTGTATCCTCTTCTTACTCTTGCGACGGCCGCCTTCTGATGTACCTGTGTAGTAAAAACAGCCCCCAAAGGGGGTCAGCACGAATGCTGGTACGATCCCCTCATGGCCCCCAAGCTAACGTGGCTACGACGACTAATTGTCGATAGCATGGAGGTTGATTATATGCACAACATAATAGTAAATGCTGTAAACAACGATCCAAATATGAACAATCAAAGTTCACACACAATGAACGACTTAAATGCGTTCCCTTAATTAGGGAGTTAGTTATTTAACTCCTTAAGTAATGTTCCCTCTTAATCTTAGTCCAACCTTATCTCACCTCAATCTTAGTCTTATCTTAATCTTAGAAACAACCATCCTTTAAAAAGGAATGGTTGCAACTTATCTTAACCTTACCTTAGCCTTAATCTTAACTTAATCTCAATATACAAACCGTTCCTGGAAGGGAATGGTTGTAGCTTAATTCGAACCTGGGATTTAGGTGATCCCACCGCACCATCTTAATGCCACCTACTCTGGACGGGAGTCCAGCGCAGCTGAGCCGGCAACCGGCCCTAGGCTACAAGTCCGAAGACAAGTCCTTAATCGGAGGTCGAATCTGCTATAGATAACGACCCCCTTTCCTTAGCATGCATGACCGGAGATCGGTCCCGGGTTTCCTCACTCAAGTTCCAGTTAGTAGAAATCTCAAGACCCTATTTGTTGGTTAACCTCTTTCGGTTCATATCGTCCCTTATTAGGGGCGTTCCTTAGTCTCACTCAATTCCTTACTAAACATTGGTTAGTAAGTTCTCACGGTATGTTGTGTTAGTTTTCAAACATCACACAACAATACAATAAATATAATATATTCCGGTTGCATGCTTTATCTTGTTTAGTGAGCACACAAAACAAATAGCACACAAGCCGAGGGACACCTCGTTAGCTAGCAGGTCACAAGAGAACTGTACCGTTCACCGTTGGCCGTTCAGTTGCTTAATCTCTTCCGGAGCCCAATTTCCAAGTCCTAAAACATTCATTCAGTTTTAGGTTGTTAATCACTTAACTCAATTCAACTTACTTATCTTACTTAACTTACTTAACCCTTAATGATTCCAACCTAACACCTCTTAAGTCTTACAACTTAATCTTACAAACTTTTAAGTTTATTCTTAACTTAATCCCTTAGGTCTTTATACCTCTAATCATCATTGCCCCCTTAATGAGGTACCATTAATACCACTAAACTCTCTTAGGGTTTCTTTTTTTTTTTTTTGTCTTAAGGGTCGTCCGACCCACCGTCCGACCCACCAACTGGGTCGGACCATTCCAGAGACTCTCGGGTTTGAAAAACTCCTCTTGTCCGACCCATGTCCGACCCAACCAACTGGGTCGGACCATTACAAAACCCTTCACTGGCGTCTAACAGAGGCAGTCCGACCCAAACTTGGGTCGGACCCCTGGGTCGGACGCCACCAGAACATGTCCAAAAATTGTTAAATCTTCACCAAACTTCTCCTAAAGCCTTCTAATGTATTCTAACATCATTTAGACCTTTAAACCCTCCTTTAATCATCCTCCAAACTCATTAAAATAACCTCCAAAGATTATCCTAACCTTTTGCTCAATTCTTGCAAGAAATTCCTAACACTTGTTAACTAATTCCTTATTTCTCTAACATATGCATTTTATCTAAAGCTTCAACTAACCAAAGTGTTTCTTTCCTACCCATATAACTCCTCCTTAACATCACTACATTACATCTTTGCTTTGCTCAATCCTTCCAAGGTCATCTTGCATGTCCATGCACAATTTCTCTTCTTTTCATTTGTTACTCAACACTCCTAAACTCTTGAGCTTACTTATACATTGCTTTCCATTACCTTAACACCTTAACATGGTTCTTCATTTACCCTGACCATGTAACACCCTCCTTAGACATTTCCACCTCTTTTATGCATCTTATTCACCATTCTCATGATCATACCCTCTTTTACATTCCCAGTCATTTTCCTTGACATTTAACAACATTCTCCACACCTTTCTCTTCCACCACCTAAGTCCACTCATTAACATCTAAACTAAACCTCATTAGTCCACTACTAGCATCATCACACTTACACAAGCTTCCAAACTCCTCATTGTTTTATTCTCTAGTTCACACCTAAATCACCTTAAAGCATTATACACCTTTCCATCCAGATTCTTGCACAAGTCTTACCACTCCTCATACCATGACTTTGGTGTGTTCAATACACCCATCTAAACTCTAACTTCCTCATAGACCATTCTAGGTCATTCTCATCCTCAAGAACTCCTTAGTTAACTCATTTCCACTCAAATTCTTCATAATGACTCCTAGTAAATCCTAGGTCATATTAATTCACCACCATCACCTAAACACTTATTTTCTACTCAAATTTCGCCATAGCTCCTCTAGTATATTCTCATGCCCAAATGCATTGTTTTTCTCGCACAATAATCTCACACACACCAAGTCCTTTCTCATCTTATTTTCTCACCCAAATCAACTTATTCACATCATACTCAATATATTGCAATAATCTTAAATTGCATAGCACTAAGGCTCTTAAATGACATGGCTCTTAGGCCCTTAAATGACGTAAACTTAAACACTGAATTTCCCACATATAAAAGCCTTCAACCTGCAAATACACCCATCAATTTCATAGTAGTTATAATGCTCTTAAAACTCATCTTAAACTTATTTTACTAACTCATTCCCATTGGCTTCTTAATCACAAGTTCATAAGCTTGTTTAAGTTCTTTTTTTTTTCTTAGGTTACATAACCCATTACCTAATGTAAGCTTTAAGCCACATTAGTACTTATCTAAATCTCCCTTAAAACTTAAACCACCATTAGGTGAGCATTTTACCTTGTTTTCTCAAGCTTATCTTAACTTCCTCCTTAGACCTTCTTCTTGCATGAATCTCGGCCACCACTTAAATTCCCCTTGCCAATGTTCTAATCAATATTCAATGACTCATATGAGTACTAAACAATACACCAACCTCAAGGAATAAAAACCTAGGTTAAAAATGTGTTTTAAGGTCTTATAATGAATATTTTACCTTGAAGTCTTAAGGTAGGCTTGGATATGAATCAAGAAGGACCTCCTCTAGCCCTTGGAGAATAGAAAACAAGCTAGAACAAGGCATAAAAATGAAGCCCCATGAGTATAAATTTTCGGTAATGGAGAGAATGGTGGAAACCTAGTTTTTCTTACATATTCTTTACCTTAAGAGAATGGAGAAGCTAATGAGCTCTTCAAACTTATTTTTCCCCCTTCAATGGCGATTTCCCATGGCTCCAAAATGAGGCTTTTCAAATTTTGAAAAGATAGGAAGCAAGGCCTTGGTCTAACTAAGAGAAATCTATGCTTAGTTTTTGATTTGGAGCTAAAATGAGCAAGTTATGGACAAGGCAAGGTGAGGAAACCATGGAGGCTGCTGGGAAGGTTTGGAACAGAGGAAAAGAAGAAAAGAACCGTGGAAGAAGAAGAGAAATGAAGAAGAGAGGAGAGAGGTAGGCTAATATAAGGTACTTGCTTTTATAAGCAAATAGTACTATTCTCTCTTTTACTCTTCTTTTCCTTTATTTGCTTAGTCATATGGTGACTCCTCACATCAAAAACCGGCCCCCTCTTGTAGTTGGAGATATTTATGGTCTTAGTTGACCATCTCATTGACTTATGTTGACTTAAGCTTAATTTGGGCACTATTTGGCACTATTCACTAATTAGTGCACATATTCGTGAAATTTTTGATTTCCCATTGATTTAGGCTTCCTAATGTGATACTAATTAGTACACATGTTGATTAAGGTGTAATCATGGGCATTTAGCCACTCAAAACTTATTTCTAAGACAATTTCTCAAAATGTGCTTTAAGACTTCTTAAAGCACATTTGTGTTTTAACTTGTTTTCAAGCTTGGTTTTCTTTGATAATTGATTTAAAATGACCATTATAATATTACTAAGGTCTTATCATTATATTTGGGTACCCACCCAAGTCTCTCCAAGCTTAGAGCACATTTTTGCCCTAATTGCCCTTAAGGCATTTTCTTACGTTTTCCTTGGTTTAAATTGTCTACCAATCTTTCTAAGGCATATTTTAGCCTTACTAAATCATGATTTGATGTTTACTTAGCATACTTAGGTTTGGGGTATTTCAATCTACCCCCCTTAAAAGAACTTTGTCCCCAAAGTTCCCATGCATCTTTTCTTATTAGAATACATGTCTTACCTCATTCCTTAGATCATATAGATCATACTTATGTATACTTAATCTCATTGGATCATTGGATCCGCCATATTCTTATACTTAAATATCACACAACATGCTTAAGCATGTGTAGCACTCAAAATTCCTTTTGTTCCTTTTTGATGATTAAAACATTCACATAACTTACAACGTATTCTCCCATGTCACCGGTCCATAGACAATGGCTCATTCGTCCTCGTCACCATGGGCCAGAATACAAAACACTCTGCTCTCCCCATGTCACCGGTCCGAAGACAAAGGCTCGTGCGTCCTCGACTTCATGGGCGAGACTCAGTAAAAAGGTAATCCTTTTTACGAGGTCATGTGAGGAATAATTCCTCTAATTAAAAATACAAGCATCTCCAATTTCATTTTATCCTAAGGCCTCTATTCTTAGTGTGATTTAATTGTGACCACTGGTAGGGAGTTTCAGGAATAATCCTACCCTGATGTGATCAGCATCAGTGTAGAACCATCCTTCCACTCCAATTTGTGTTTGGTTTCCCTTGATCCCTAGAAAATCAAGTTCCACCTCCCACGTCATTTTCAAACATCCAAATAATTCACTCATGTCCAATTTTCTATCTTTTTAGTTCTTCTAATCATAATCAATACATCTCCAAAGTGTGGACTCAGTCCATCAAACATTCCCAATTCATCTCTTAGTAATTACCTCATAGAATTACAATTTCCTTCCTCATACTCATATCAAATAATATCTCATAGTGTTATCTTATTCATATCTCACACATAGTCTCATATCGACTCATACCTCATATATTCCTTATTCCTTAAGTCTCCTTAAACCTCTTCCTTAATTCTCTTAACTTGTACTCACACCGGAGTTAACAAGATATGTACTAAATATGTATGGTATTCACATCTTCTGTGTGCAATAACCATGATTTATCTCAAAATGTTTATGTAAAACATATTCTCAAATTATTTTGTGCTATGCACACCGTAGTTTATGTACTCTGTACACAAACATACGCTAAGCGGTTTTCGCTCTACCCCCCCTTAAAATGGATTACGCCCACGTAATCAACATTGTATCATCCTTGAACAGAAGTTCAAGATGTCTAATTCTTACCAAGCATTCTAGCTTCCACGTCATTTATCTTACTTATAATTCGATCAGAAATGACTTAGTCTCTGTATCGAGGATTCTTAACGGTACTTATACCGTTTCCTTAACTTAGTTTGGTCTAATCTCAAAGGTAGTGATCTGCTAGCTTCCGCTGCACCACTCTGATGTTCTTAGGCTTAACTGCTTCACTTATCTTTTTATAGCATTGTATATCCTCCTGCCTCCTTACAGTTTAGGTATATTGGTCTCTCAATGGACACGTGTTATCTTTATATATACACGGCCTTAATGAGTTGTAACTCGTCTATCCATTCTCCTTGAAGATTTTATGTTCATACTCTTAGTGTTTTCTCGAATGTCTAAGTTGTTCTCTCCAACTGACCTTTGGTCTGAGGATGATTCCTAGTCTGAAACTACTGTTTAGTGCATATCACGCTTTACAGTCTTAATCTCTTACATCTTAAGACATGTCCAATGTCTGTACTTAACAATTGTGCTCTTCGCACTCCATAGTCCTTAATTATTCGTTCTCTGATTTCTCGTGTTGTTGGTTCAACTGAATTCTTCTCTTCGACTGTCTGTGGTAGTAGCTGCTCTTGTGTGATCTTGCGTCGTTGTCCGTGGTACGGAGTCGACTACCTCCCGTGTTCCTTGCACTACTCGTCTACATGCATGGGGTACCTTACTGGTACATTACTACTTACCCAACTAACTCATAAATGAGCATGTTAGGCCTGCAAGCCCTGTGGGGTGCAGTCGTCCCACGTCTCGTTTTAGTAAACTCATAGTGTCGTCACACGTTTAGCTATTGCTAATTATGAAGTATTCTGTTGTCGATCTCCTCTTTCTTGTTCCATAATAACATTTATTGTCTTCTTGAAGTTAATCAAGGGAAGTCCATTTACTGTGTCTTGGGTATGGTATGCTCTAGCTCCTTCCTGTATTCCGTATTGATTCGGTCACTTAATATCTAAGGTCTCTTTCTGTAGAGCCTCTTATCTTGTTTCTCATATTTATGCTACTAGGAATGCACTTCCAGTCCTTAAGGAATGGATAGTGTGCTTCCTGTGAAATCTTACCTAACGAGGTCCAGACTACTGGCATCAATGCACAACTCGTCTACCATCTTATTCCTTACTTATATGGTCTTAACTCATAAATCTAATTGCCTCAGTCTCAATATTTGACGGCTCATACATAATGGTCGCCTTACCGCGCACCATGACTTAATCCACCTTTCTAACTATTGTACTCACGACCACTACTACCGTGGTATTGGCTCTTACTATGTTGCCCATTGATGGTGCAACTCTACTCATTTATTCTAATGTCTTACCTTATAATCAATCCCTTCTTGGTGTAAACACACTGGGAGTTCTCTCATTCCGGTATTGGCGGTTGTCGTACCGTGTTGTAAAATAGTTGACTTGATATGAAGATGTTATGCTCCAATCTCAGATTCGTAAGTAGGCTAATTTCTTTCGCTTTCTTTCATCATTAGTGATGTTATCTACCATGTAGTTTAACTGATTACTGAAGAAGTCATCCATGAATCACAAGCTCTTCTGAGCATTGATTAATTGACGTGCCACAATGTGCAGTCACAATGTTTATCTCTGACCATTACTAATTCTTACATCCTGGGTGTTGGATATGGGGTCTATCTGTGCGACCTTCCTTATTACTCAAGTGTATCTGGTATGTTCTAAGGTGATCTCAAAGTTCATAGTTTCCATCTTCTAAATAAAGTGTATTTTATCTCTAATATGGAAAGCCCTTTTGAGGGGTTCATTCCCACTCATGGCCTCACAACAAGGAGAGGTATCCCCACCCTAAAAGGCATGGTTCGTTCTCCGCTCCTGTCCTTAGCATTATCTCAATATTCTCATTGGTACCCTTTCTTGGTAATGTTCTTCCCAATCTAAGTTATAGGTTTGGTAACCGTTCATATCTAGAAATTGTAGTCCCTTCGTGGCTTAAACAAGGTCTCTTATAACTTATTGCGCCTCGGGCTCTGATGTGGTTACATCCTTGGCTCGTAGGCTCTAATGCTTAATGTCTCAGTTCATTATTTGTACTCTATCATCTGCAGGTCATCCCTATAAGATTCTGGTTCTTTGAGCACTATCCACCATTAGGTTATATACTAAATGTAGTATCGGATTTCATGATAAGTTGTTGCATCCTGCTTCCTGCTAGGGAAGTTGTTCAGGTGATCTGAGGTTACTTAATGTCTTTGACAATGCTGTCGTTTTACTAGACTTATGTCTTTTAATAGTCAAGGTTAGGTTCGTATTAGGCGTTCGCCTTAAGGTGTCCAAGTTGGATATAATCCTGTTATCTTATACTCCCATCTCAACGCTTCGTTCAACTTCCGTTGACTATGCCACCCGTTGATGATCAATCATACTTGGGTGTTAATGAGTTAAACAAACAGGGTTAACCGTTATTCATCAGTTTGCTCGGCTCGACTATGCCCGCTCTGTGGGGGTAGTGATAAGTGTCCAAATGAGCATGATTTATAGGTGTATTTCATATATTATATTAGCACTTTTCCTGCTCATTTCTCCACCTCGGTTAGTTTTCCTCTAGTTTATGTTTTATTGTTTATCTCACAAAATTATTGGTTTAACATGAGGAAAACCAAGCTGGGAGTGAAGTAGATAAAAAGACAAACGCATAGACGCAAACGGCTCAGAAAACAGGGTCCAAACGAAGAATCTAGAGCGGTCAAGTTTGAAGGAAAATAGGTCACGGTCAACTTACAACCGCCTAAACTCAGGCGGACGACTCACATAGGCAACCGCCTATGAAGAGGGGACGTGGGAGGCTGCAACCGCCTATGAAGAGGCGGACGTGAGAGGCTTCAACCGCCTAAGAAGAGGCGGACAAGACTATGGGCAACCGCCCCATATTGGGCGGACACATGAAGAACCGCCTCAAACGAGGCGGAAACACACAAAACCAACCGCCTAGCTACGATGCGGACATGGAAGCGGACAGCAGCAGTTAGTCAGTCGCGCCAGTTTTCTTCTTCGCGTCGACTTCGTCCGTCGACTTGTTTATGCCATATCCATCTACTTCCCCGTCGACACCTTATTTTCCTGAACTCTGTCCCCTGCAATCAATGAATCAATCAATCTGCCAGCTCTTTTCCACCGCCTCAATCCATTCCTCAAAACCTCACGCGTCTGTCTATCTTCTCTGCTGTTTCTTCCTTTCCCTATATAAACACGAATCGATCCACCACCCATAGAATCCATCACCATACCACTTCACCACACATCACACGTTCATCTCATTTCTCTCCTCCCGCCTTCTCCATTTTTATTTCACTTTCCACCATATTCACTACTAGTTCTACGTATACAAAATAGCAGAGCGAGCTGGAGTGATTACAGATGATTTCTATTACTCTTGTTTCTGTTTATCTATTTAATATGTTAGGCTAGAATATTTATACTCGGGGAATGGTTATTATGGTTTGTATTAATTGTGCATATTTTTACTGGTTATTTAAATACAGTTTGTACGTTTTAAAGGTTATCTCGCACCTTTTTAATAAATGTCATGAGTTTATTAAATTGCTTTCCTAAGTCTATTTTGATCAGACCGGTGATAAATAGATAGGTTAATTAGACGTAAAACTGGAGGAAAACTGTTATGATTTAATAAGTTAGTATCAGTTGCAAATGTAATTCCTCAAATACTCCTCTGCGTTTACAGGCATTTTGCTTGAACCTTGATTAGAACCTTGCATTTTCAGGTAAACGAGTTCTTTTGAGTCTATGACTTAGACCTTAAGAAAATAACAGGAACCTTGCCAAATTATTAAACCAGTAGAGATAGCTTAATTATGCAGATTATAATAACCTGACCCAGAGTTCCATTTAATTTATCTGTTAACTTAGTTTATTTTATCTTTTCTTTTTATTCATATTACGGTCAATTAATCCCCCCTCTTGTGACACGCTTAGGCACTATAATATATATATTAGTCCCACGGTTCGATATCCGGTCGCTTACAATTCACTATACTACCACGACCGGGATTTGTTTACAGCCCGACGTTTATTTTGAGTTTTAATTTCTTTTCTTTTATTTTACACCAGTTTAACCACTCACTTACAACGTCTGTAAAATGGCGCCGTTGCCGGGGAGATATTATTCTAGTCCCTAAGCCCCGGATTATTCACTTGTTATATTAGAATATTTTGTCTATATATTTTTGTTTGTTGTTTATATTAATTATCTAATATATATGTTTATATTATTTTTTATGTTTGTTTCTAACGTTTATTTCTAATCTGTTTTATTAGTTTCGTTTGTATACAGAAAAAAAAAAAAATCTGTACGTGGCAAATGGAAGAAGCGCTCGAATTGGTAGGATTTATATTGCTCCATATGTGGGGGAGCTCATGATTATGAGGATTGTCTCATATTTCAAGAGCAACTCTGGTTAGAAGATCAACCAGACTACCTGGAGAGAATCGCTCAACAACAGCAGCAATCAAAGAGCGAAACAGTTCAAGAGGTAGAACACCCCACTACAGACGAGCCAATCATGGACTCCCCTCCCTCTCAAATCAACTACCGTTATTTTCCCCCTTCTCTATAATATACCCAGACAATGAGGATACTTACATCCTCGAAAATGAAGAGAAGGAATTGCCATCACCCCGCCAATATATCCAAACAAAACGCCACTATCACCTTCAAAGAATCAACTTTTTCTGAAGATGATATTAATCAGCGTTTTTCTACCAGCCTCACCTACAAAAGGATGATGTTTACATCCTCCAATTTGAGGAGAAAATCATCACCACCGGGTCTTCTGTTAGAACTACGTTCCCGGCAATACCTCCTTAAACACCAGATTTTGTGGAGTATTAATTTTCTTATTTTATATGCCGAGGTAACGTTTTGTTTTGATCCAGGATAACGAAGCAGGCGTCTAGCCAAAGACGTTAAAGAAGGGCAGCTTCCCGGGAGGCAACCCGGATGTACTTTATTTTATTTTGCTTTTATGCTCTTTTTAATTTCAGGTTCTCTTTAAATTTTATTTTTGCTAAATTTTAAACCGTTGTAGTATGGTTGCTTCTAGTGTTATGCAGGTGCAAAATCATGTCTACACTGCAACCAAGCTACGCTACTTGAGGCTGAAGCTCAAGTGTGGGGGAATACCTTAAAAACTAGCAAAAATAATATCAAGGGAGTACCAGTTTCTTTAATTATGCTTTATTTAAATAAAAACTGCAAAGGAGCGTTTAGTGCTTAAATGTTTATTTGTGGTCTTTGTGTTATCTATATTTTATCTACTTACCGAAAAGGTCTTCTGAAACCTTCCCTTGTTTTCTGGTGAACAATGAGGACATTGTTCAATTAAGTGTGGGGGAGTGTGTCCCTTTCGGTGACATTTATGCTAAAATGCTTAATCTCTCCGCTTATCTTTCGTTTGTCCAATTCAATATCGTGGACCCTTTTTATATGTGGGTTGTTCTTTAAGAATAAATACTGTTATGAATTGTGGGATAAATGGTACAAATTTTAAAATTTAATTACTTTTGAGGAGCATTTTATATGCGGGTGTGACCAAATAATCTGCAAATGGTTGGATTTTATTGCTCAGGGTTTCTTTCTGTCTTTCTCTTAGGGATTGCTAAGGGGTGCTTCTCTTTAAAAAAAAAAAGAAAAGAAAAAAAAAAAAATACAAAATAATAAGGGATTGCGAGACACCATTGGAACCAACAAAAGAGAGTTGAGTGTTCTTAAATACAAAGGCGTAATGCCTACATTTTCTCATCCCTTATGCAAAGGTGAAACAAATGCATAAATCTATTTTCCTTTTGTTCTCCTCAATGCCCATTCTTGAGGAAGTTGGCCATGGTAAAAGTTCTCAAAGTCACCTAAAAGAAA
Organism: Limonium bicolor; assembly: GCA_023374045.1. Lineage (NCBI taxonomy): Eukaryota > Viridiplantae > Streptophyta > Magnoliopsida > Caryophyllales > Plumbaginaceae > Limonium > Limonium bicolor. Next base: position 5,077,348 of record CM041781.1, on the reverse strand, counting down.
ACATGAAGTACCTTGGATCTACCCCGAAACTCTATTTTTATTTTTACCTGCACACCTGCCACCAGCAGTTAATTTTTAACACTCCTCAATAAGTTAAAAAGATCATGTTTATCCTACCCTTCATAATAATTTTTAGTATTGAGCATTCCTACTTACTTGGTACGTGATTTTGTTGAGGACAAGCAAAAAGATAAGTGTGGGGGTGTGATAAGTGTCCAAATGAGCATGATTTATAGGTGGTATTTATATATTAATTAGCTTTCTTGCTCATTTCTCCACTTCGGTTAGTTTTCCTCTAGTTTATGTTTTATTGTTTATCTCACAAAATTATTGGTTTAACATGAGGAAAACCAAGCTGGGAGTGAAGTAGATAAAGAGACAAACGCATAGACGCAAACGGCTCAGAAACAGGGTCCAAACGAAGAATCTAGAGCCGGTCAAAGTTTGAAGGAAAATAGGTCACGGTCAACTTACAACCGCCTAAACTCAGGCAGACGACTCACATAGGCAACCGCCTATGAAGAGGCGGACGTGGGAGGCTGCAACCGCCTATGAAGAGGCGGACGTGAGAGACTTCAACCGCCTAAGAAGAGGCGGACAAGACTATGGGCAACCGCCCCATATTGGGCGGACACAACATGAAGAACCGCCTCAAACGAGGCGGACAACACACAAACCAACCGCCTAGCTACGATGCGGACATGGAAGCGGACAGCAGCAGTTAGTCAGTCGCGCCAGTTTTCTTCTTCGCGTCGACTTCGTCCGTCGACTTGTTTATGCCATATCCATGTACTTCCCCGTCGACACCTTATTTTCCTGAACTCTGTCCCCTGCAATCAATGAATCAATCAATCTGCCAGCTCTTTTCCACCGCCTCAATCCATTCCTCAAAACCTCACGCGTCTGTCTATCTTCTCTGCTGTTTCTTCCTTTCCCTATATAAACACGAATCGATCCACCACCCATAGAATCCATCACCGTACCACTTCACCACACATCACACGTTCATCTCATTTCTCTCCTCCCGCCTTCTCCATTTTTATTTCACTTTCCACCATATTCACCACTAGTTCTACGTATACAAAATAGCAGAGCGAGCTGGAGTGATTACTGATGATTTCTATTACTCCTGTTTCTGTTTATCTATTTAATATGTTAGGCTAGAATATTTATACTCGGGGAATGGTTATTATGTGTTTGTATTAATTGTGCAATATTTTTACTGGTTTATTTAAATACAGTTTGTTACGTTTTAAAGGTTATCTCGCACCTTTTTAATAAATGTCATGAGTTTATTAAATTGCTTTCCTAAGTCTATTTTGATCAGACCGGTGATAAATAGATAGGTTAATTAAGACGTAAAACTGGAGGAAACTTGTTATGATTTAATAAGTTAGTATTCAGTTGCAAATGTAATTCCTCAAATACTCCTCTGCCGTTTACAGGCATTTTGCTTGAACCTTGATTAGAACCTTGCATTTTCAGGTAAACGAGTTCTTTGAGTCTATGACTTAGACCTTAAGAAAATAACAGGAACCTTGCCAAATTATTAAACCAGTAGAGATAGCTTAATTATACAGATTATAATAACCTGACCCAGAGTTCCATTTAATTTATCTGTTAACTTAGTTTATTTTATCTTTTCTTTTTATTCATATTACAAGTCAATTAATCCCCCCTCCTGTGACACGCTTAGGTACTATAATATATATATTAGTCCCACGGTTCGATATCCGGTCGCTTACAATTAACTATACTACCACGACCGGGATTTGTTTGCAGCCCGACGTTTATTTTGAGTTTTAATTTCTTTTCTTTTATTTTTACACCAGTTTAACCACTCACTTTACAACGTCTGTAGGTAGTCCTCCGGCTTTCCTTTTCCAGGGTTGTACGACTTTAATCCTTAGTAGGTTATAGCTTACGTTTATTTCTTTTGTCCTTGTTTTCTGGGTCGTCCAACATCTTTATTGAAGAATGGTTATTGGTATGTTTGATGGTCACTCTGGGAGTCTTATCCCGTCCTTGTTGGAAGTCGTTCAGTCGACTGCCTTTATTGTATCTCTTGACACATTCCATGTATGTTGTTACTTACGTAGTGCTTTTGCTCTTATTATGAGCGATCTCTTAGGTTCCTCCTCGAGATCCGGGTTTGGTGTTTTTACCACACGTCGGTTGTTGTTGTTGTGTAGGTTGTACCGTTGCTCATATTCATATTGTTTAGTATTTGTCCAAGTTCAGCTCCATGCTGACTGGTGTGTCACCTCATCTTATCATGGTTAGGCCGTCGGCCTTCCAAGGGTCTTTTGTTTCTGTTCTTATGGATTTACAGTGCAGTATTAATATGTGTTACAACTGTAGCGTTCTCCTATCTTGCCATGATGGCTTTCCGTGTAGCTAAATCGTGGTAGCACTTGCTATGGCAAGTGCGCCATGCAGGATGGGCTATTGGTACAAGGTACATTGGTAATGATACCTCCTTCTAACTTCCACGTAATTGGTAGTCCTCAGGACTCCTTCGATAATCTCTTATTTTGGATAACTGACCATTCGGTAGTTTCCTCATTGTTTGACAGTACTGTCATCTATTAGGGCGTTCCTCTTTCTGAGGGAATCCCTTAACATTTTCTTATGTCTTAATCCTCGCTCCTGTCTCCACACATTTTGTTGTGGTTACTCAGTAATGATTCTCCTTTAGGCACTACATCGTAGCCCTATTTTGGTATACAATTTATATGAGTTCCTATCGTCGTCCGCATCATGTTGGCCAGGTTTTATGACCTTCCTCACTGTATGGGGTTTGGAGTTCCCGTTTCTAACTGGACATTCCAGTAATCTCAATCCTCATGCTTTGTATTACCCTATTGTTATGCTCCTTCGGACCACTGTCCGGTACTCATGTCGCTTCCCTTTTCCTTTCTATTGCACCCGTAGTGCTTTTCTTATCATTGGTATTGCGGGTTATTTCGACTGCGTAGCATGTCGACCCATTTTGCCGGTAATTACCGTTCTTTTACTGGTAAGGTTCCATTGGTAACGCCTGTTTCGCCGATGCGCTCCACTAAAAATCTCCCAGTTCTCCTTAACTGTTATGCAACAAGATGTTTCTCGTATTGCTTACTGTTAGCTAACTGCCAGATCGGGTTCCCCCGAGTAAGAAAAGGCTTTCTTCTCTCTGGCGTTTGTTCCACATATTCAGGGTTAGGGATGTGGAGGGCGGGCCTAGGTACTATGGATATCCGGTAAACACCGGGAAGTCCTGGCTAACGCACCTCTCACTCTATCTCTTAACCCTTAACCCATAACTCAATCTCAACCTCAATATCCTCCTAAGTTCGGTATTTCTTGTCTTCAGAGCGTAACTACGCTCTGATACCACTTTTTGTAACACCCCAACTCAATCCAAATGTGGTCTCGCAACTTAACAGTATATATATAAACATGTCACAGCGGAATTCTTTACAATCCAGGACCTTGCCACGGTCTGACTACAGAATATACCGAACATTAGTCCAACAACCTTAACCATTTACATATCCTTTTACAATCCTCTCACCAACCTATACATCTTACTAACTCAATTGCCATACGAGTGTACATGCAACTCGTAGGTCACACTTAATCCTTAACTTGTATCCTCTTCTTACTCTTGCGACGGCCGCCTTCTGATGTACCTGTGTAGTAAAAACAGCCCCCAAAGGGGGTCAGCACGAATGCTGGTACGATCCCCTCATGGCCCCCAAGCTAACGTGGCTACGACGACTAATTGTCGATAGCATGAAGGTTGATTATATGCACAACATAATAGTAAATGCTGTAAACAACGATCCAAATATGAACAATCAAAGTTCACACACAATGAACGACTTAAATGCGTTCCCTTAATTAGGGAGTTAGTTATTTAACTCCTTAAGTAATGTTCCCTCTTAATCTTAGTCCAACCTTATCTCACCTCAATCTTAGTCTTATCTTAATCTTAGAAACAACCATCCTTTAATAAGGAGTGGATGTAACTTACCTTAATCTTAATAATACAAACCATCCTTTAAAAAGGAATGGTTGCAACTTATCTTAACCTTACCTTAGCCTTAATCTTAACTTAATCTCAATATACAAACCGTTCCTGGAAGGGAATGGCTGTAGCTTAATTCGAACCTGGGATTTAGGTGATCCCACCGCACCATCTTAATGCCACCTACTCTGGACAGGAGTCCAGCGCAGCTGAGCCGGCAACCGGCCCTAGGCTACAAGTCCGAAGACAAGTCCTTAATCAGAGGTCGAATCTGCTATAGATAACGACCCCCTTTCCTTAGCATGCATGACCGGAGATCGGTCCCGGGTTTCCTCACTCAAGTTCCAGTTAGTAGAAATCTCAAGACCCTATTTGTTGGTTAACCTCTTTCGGTTCATATCGTCCCTATTAGGGGCGTTCCTTAGTCTCACTCAATTCCTTACTAAACATTGGTTAGTAAGTTCTCACGGTATGTTGTGTTAGTTTTCAAACATCACACAACAATACATAATAATATATTCCGGTTGCATGCTTTATCTTGTTTAGTGAGCACACAAAACAAATAGCACAAGCCGAGGGACACCTCGTTAGCAAGCAGGTCACAAGAGAACTGTACCGTTCACCGTTGGCCGTTCAGTTGCTTAATCTCTTCCGAGCCCAATTTCCAAGTCCTAAAACATTCATTCAGTTTTAGGTTGTTAATCACTTAACTCAATTCAACTTACTTATCTTACTTAACTTACTTAACCCTTAATGATTCCAACCTAACACCTCTTAAGTCTTACAACTTAATCTTACAAACTTTTAAGTTTATTCTTAACTTAATCCCTTAGGTCTTTATACCTCTAATCATCATTGCCCCCTTAATGAGGTACCATTAATACCACTAAACTCTCTTAGGGTTTCTTTTTTTTTTTTTGTCTTAAGGGTCGTCCGACCCACCGTCCGACCCACCAACTGGGTCGGACCATTCCAGAGACTCTCGGGTTTGAAAAACTCCTCTTGTCCGACCCATGTCTGACCCAACCAACTGGGTCGGACCATTACAGAACCCTTCACTGGCGTCTAACAGAGGCCGTCCGACCCAAACTTGGGTCGGACCCCTGGGTCGGACGCCACCAGAACATGTCCAAAAATTGTTAAATCTTCAACAAACTTCTCCTAAAGCCTTCTAATGTATTCTAACATCATTTAGACCTTTAAACCCTCCTTTAATCATCCTCCAAACTCATTAAAATAACCTCCAAAGATCATCCTAACCTTTTGCTCAATTCTTGCAAGAAATTCCTAACACTTGTTAACTAATTCCTTATTTCTCTAACATATGCATTTTATCTAAAGCTTCAACTAACCAAAGTGTTTCTTTCCTACCCATATAACTCCTCCTTAACATCACTACATTACATCTTTGCTTTGCTCAATCCTTCCAAGGTCATCTTGCATGTCCATGCACAATTTCTCTTCTTTTCATTTGTTACTCAACACTCCTAAACTCTTGAGCTTACTTTACATTGCTTTCCATTACCTTAACACCTTAACATGGTTCTTCATTTACCCTGACCATGCAACACCCTCCTTAGACATTTCCACCTCTTTTATGCATCTTATTCACCATTCTCATGATCATACCCTCTTTTACATTCCCAGTCATTTTCCTTGACATTTAACAACATTCTCCACACCTTTCTCTTCCACCACCTAAGTCCACTCATTAACATCTAAACTAAACCTCATTAGTCCACTACTAGCATCATCACACTTACACAAGCTTCCAAACTCCTCATTGTTTTATTCTCTAGTTCACACCTAAATCACCTTAAAGCATTATACACCTTTCCATCCAGATTCTTGCATAAGTCTTACCACTCCTCATACCATGACTTTGGTGTGTTCAATACACCCATCTAAACTCTAACTTCCTCATAGACCATTCTAGGTCATTCTCATCCTCAGAGAACTCCTTAGTTAACTCATTTCCACTCAAATTCTTCATAATGACTCCTAGTAAATCCTAGGTCATATTAATTCACCACCATCACCTAAACACTTATTTTCTACTCAAATTTCGCCATAGCTCCTCTAGTATATTCTCATGCCCAAATGCATTGTTTTTCTCACACAATAATCTCACACATCAAGTCCTTTCTCATCTTATTTTTCACCCAAATCAACTTATTCACATCATACTCAATATATTGCAATAATCTTAAATTGCATAGCACTAAGGCTCTTAAATGACATGGCTCTTAGGCCCTTAAATGACTTAAACTTAAACACTGAATTTCCCACATATAAAAGCCTTCAACCTGCAAATACACCCATCAATTTCATAGTAGTTATAATGCTCTTAAAACTCATCTTAAACTTATTTTACTAACTCATTCCCATTGGCTTCTTAATCACAAGTTCATAAGCTTGTTTAAGTTCTTTTTTTTTCTTAGGTTACATAACCCATTACCTAATGTAAGCTTTAAGCCACATTAGTACTTATCTAAATCTCATCCCTTAAAACTTAAACCACCATTAGGTGAGCATTTTACCTTGTTTTCTCAAGCTTATCTTAACTTCCTCCTTAGACCTTCTTCTTGCATGAATCTTGGCCACCACTTAAATTCCCCTTGCCAATGTTCTAATCAATATTCAATGACTCATATGAGTACTAAACAATACACCAACCTCAAGGAATAAAAACCTAGGTTAAAAATGTGTTTTAAGGTCTTATAATAAATATTTTACCTTGAAGTCTTAAGGTAGGCTTGGATATGAATCAAGAAGGACCTCCTCTAGCCCTTGGAGAATAGAAAAAAAGCTAGAACAAGGCATAAAAATGAAGCCCCATGAGTATAAATTTTCGGTATTGGAGAAGAATGGTGGAAACCTAGTTTTTCTTACATATTCTTTACCTTAAGAGAATGGAGAAGCTAATGAGCTCTTCAAACTTATTTTCCCCCTTCAATGGCGATTTCCCATGGCTCCAAAATGAGGATTTTCAAATTTTGAAAAGATAGGAAGCAAGGCCTTGGTCTAACTAAGAGAAATCTATGCTTAGTTTTTGATTTGGAGCTAAAATGAGCGAGCAGTTATGGACAAGGCAAGGTAGGAAGGAGGAAACCATGGAGCTGCTTGGGACGGTTTGGAACAGAGGAAAGAGAAAAGAAGAAAAGAACCGTGGAAGAAGAAAGAGAATGAGAAGAGAGGAGAGAGGTAGGCTAATATAAGGTACTTGCTTTTATAAAGCAAATAGTACTATTCTCTCTTTTACTCTTCTTTCCTTTATTTGCTTAGTCATATGGTGCTCTCACATCAAAACCGGCCCCCTCTTGTAGTTGGAGATATTTATGGTCTTAGTTGACCATCTCATTGACTTATGTTGACTTAAGCTTAATTTGGGCACTATTCACTAATTAGTGCACATATTCGTGAAATTTTTGATTTCCCATTGATTTAGGCTTCCTAATGTGATACTAATTAGTACACATGTTGATTAAGGTGTAATCATGGGCATTTAGCCACTCAAAACTTATTTCTAAGAATTTCTCAAAATGTGCTTTAAGACTTCTTAAAGCACATTTTGTGTTTTAACTTGTTTCAAGTTGGTTTTCTTTGATAATTGATTTAAAATGACCATTAGAATATTACTAAGGTCTTATCATGATATTTGGGTACTCACCCAAGTCTCTCCAAGCTTAGAGCACATTTTTGCCCTAATTGCCCTTAAGGCATTTTCTTACGTTTTCCTTGGTTTAAATTGTCTACCAATCTTTCTAAGGCATATTTTAGCCTTACTACATCATGATTTGATGTTTACTTAGCATACTTAGGTTTGGGGTATTTCAAGGACATTCCAAAGACAGCTTTTAGAACCAGATATGGGCATTTTGAATTCCTAGTAATGTCTTTTGGACTGACGAATGCCCCTACTGTGTTCATGGACCTCATGAACTAGATCTTCAATCTATATCTAGACCGGTTCTCAGTAGTGTTCATTAATGACATTCTGATCTATTCCAAAGACGAGGAGCACGAAAACCATTTGAGGTTGGTGTTGCAGACTCTAAGTGAAATATCCCTGGTTATTAAAAGGTAATTAGGAATTTTATTACCTACAAAGATATTTGACTAATAAATAGAGAAAAAGGATTTATATAAACATTTATATGATTTAATGTAATATAGTACCTTAATCATATTTGTATAAATAATTATATGGAGTATTACTAAATATTCTCAAGGATTAGAGATGGTATTTAAATTTTATTTAATTATCCGGTTATATAAAAGACTTATTAAGTCTTAATTATGGATTTTATAAATAAAAATATGATAAAAAAACTTATTAAAGCCTTAATAATTATTTATAGGGTTTCAAATAGTGTATTGAACCTTAAATCAAGAGAGATAATTTTGTAGGAAAGGATAATTGTATAACATAATAAAAATGACTAGTACAATAATAGCCTATTATTTTAGTTATGAACTACTAATACTAATAGAGTTCATATCACTGGATCACTTTCTAATTAATTTTAAGAGATTAGTTAGCCCATCCAGTCCCAATTTCTTTGTATGAATTGTTAGCCCAAATTGGTCTAGCTTCTCAATTAACAACTCCTAACTTCTCTTGAAAATTTTCTAACCCTAACTGGGTACATGTTATCCACCGCCTTATTATTCTTCTTCAATCTCAAAGACTCAAACTTATCGGCAAGCAAGGGACATACATATGCCGCCTTCATCTACTCTACAATTCTTCTTCCTTAACAAAACTCTAATTGGCGAATGTAACATGCTCCGCGCCTCTTGTTCTTGAAATTAAACTTAAGCTCATATCACTTCCTAATGCAAACACAGTGACACCCTAAATTTCTAGCCTCCTCTAATACTCCCTCTGTCTTTCTCTTCTCGGTGAAGTTAAACAAGGAGGCTAACTTCCTACTCCAAATGTCTTCCAAGTTTTCAACCAAGAGTTCGGTTTTACTACCTGTGTATAGATCTGGGGAATAGTCTCACATGGATCATGATTTTGGATGAAATCAGTAGTGATAGGTGGCTGGGTAAACCAAAGAAGGTAGTGGAAGTGCTAACCCACAAATTTGAAGGTAATAGTGACGTTGCTTCTTTACAGTTTCCTCTGAGTTTCAAATTTTAATACAGGTCTAACTCTTCTTCTATCTTTCTTCTCCTTGCAAGCTCTTTAATCTGAAATAGAAGAGAACAATTTTGGTGGTTCCATGTCTGAAATACCCCAAACTTAATTAGGGTGATTAAATTAATCTAATATGATATTTGAGGGCCTATTAGTGCCTAAAGAATCTTGGTAAAGAAATTAAATCCAAAAGAAAAGAGAAAACGCTTAAAAAGCGAAAAACGCTAAAAAGAGCATTAAAGCTCAAATCACAAAAATAAATACATATTCTTCATCCTCTCACCAAGATCTATCTATCTCTCTCTTCAAAACTCCAAAAGGATGAACTTCATCTCCATGGGCTTTCCCCATTTGAAGAGAAAGCTAGAGATTCTTGAAGCTTGGAGTCTTCCCTTTCTTCCAAGGTAAATTTTTTAAAGAAAAACTCATTTTTCTTCCCATTCCTTATGTGGCCGATTTTCTCCCTCTTGATGCCCTGTTTTTCTCTCTTTGTGGAGCTTTGTTTCAACCCTCCAATGGTGGTGGAACCCCCTTCTTGATTCAAGGGTGAAAACCCCTCCTAAAACTTCAAAGGTTAACCCTAACTTTGTGCTTTAAGCCCTTTCATTGAATTAGAATTTTCTAAGGGTTTAGAAGATTAATTGAATCCATTTTTGTGTTCCTTGAATGTTGGGACGGAGTTTGGAAATTCCATTCCCACTTGACCGAATTTGAGAAGAGGAAGAGCAAGAGGAGAATTAAAAGAGGAACTTGTGAAATGAAGGTAAAAAATCAACCTTGAAGCTTGTTTTAAATGTTTTAGTATTTGGGATGGGTTAGACTAAATAATAAACCCAAAACTTGTGCTAGTAATGTGTTTGGTGGATATTTAAGAGAATTTGTAAACTTGTGTTGATTTAAGGGCCTAAGTGCCATTATATTGGAGATATGAGCTATATTATTGTTTGAAGAGATTTTGATGAGTTTTGGATTGATATTGTGTTCTGGTAGGACCCTTTATGAGTGTGGCTAGATTAGGAATGAAAAGGATGAGAATTGGTGAAATTGGATATGTTAAGTTTATGGGAAGGTTATGGCAAAATTTGTGTGGGAAATTGGGTGTTTTTAGTTGACTTGGTGAATGGGAGAACCTAAGTGTTTATAGTGTTGAGTAGAGTGGAGTGGTAGCCTTGAAATGGTAGAAGGAGAATGGATATGAGAGAGTGCAAAATCTGTAGCATAATGATGTTTGGTAACTTGGAATTTCTAGGAAGAGAGTTAGTGTTTATAATGTTGGAAGTGGAGGATGGACTTGGGTATAGATAGTGCAATTGTCTAGGAAGGATTTGGAATGGTCAAAATGAGAGAGACCAAAGTGTAGGATGTCAAGAGATAGTTTAGAAATGCATAAGTGTGCAAGATGCGAAATGAGAATGGAAAATTTGTTGATATTGAGCAAGAAGTTGAGTATGGACTAAACCGATGTTTTGAAGAGGTTTAGAGCATGTTTTGAGGTGTTTAATTATGTAGGAAACTTGTGGAAAGTTTATGGAATGATTAGGGGTGGATTAAGGGTTGATTTGGAGCTGAAAATTTACAAAAGTAGCAGTTTTTAGTAGGGTCCGGGACCTAGGTTGGGAACCAAGTCCCGGACCGCATAAAAAAAGAGGTCGAGAGTGAAAACAGGCATTGGTCCGGGACCTTAGTCCAGGACCAAGTCCCGGACCAGGTGTAAATTTAGGCCGAGAGTTAGTTTCTGTATTGGTCCGGGACTTTGGGTCTGGACCAAGTCCGGACCACCCCCAAAAATGCACAGAAAGTGTTTTAAAGTGTCTAAACATGGGGGATTGATTGGTATTGGTTTTAGATGATGTTTAGGAGTTGTTTGGTGACCTTTAAAGGTCCTAAGAAGTATAAACAAGTGTTGGAAATGAGTGAGAAGTAAGAACATAAATTAACACTTAAGTATAACTAAGGATAACAGGACAATGGGGTAACTACGGGAGTAGTAAGTTACATACCGTATAAGCTTGATATTAGTATCAATGTTTGAAACGTTATCAGAGGAACAAGTGTGAACCGAGGACCGTGAGGTGAACCGGTAAAGTTAACCCAAGGTGAAAGGTATGATTTTCTCATGCCCCGTATGCTAACAGAGTTACTCTGATTTGTGTGCTTGTTGATTGTGTGATCACCATAACAAGATAAATGCATGAATCGGATTGTTTGCACTTGCTTGTGCTTGTTTGGCATTGTCCTTGTTGGATTGTTGTTTGAATTGAAGTTTGTATAATTCATGAAATGTGTGATTGTGGATGAGCTTGAATGTTGAATGTGTATTGTAGTTCGGCTCATAGTTGAGTCTTGTATGATTAGCGACTCGTAGGAAGAGTCATCTTGCAAATTAATGAAAACGTGGAAACACACGATAACTACCGAACTAAGAAATGAAAATGCAAACTGATAAACTCACTAGAACGTGAGAGGTAGTTGTGCGGGATTAGTAAACTCCCGATAACGGTTAGAGAACCGAATTTATCTAATCCACAAAACAACTAATAGTGGAAGTGATAAGTAAGCTCTATCTAGAGGATTGATAATTTTCAAAATATGAACCTTGAGTAAAGTAAAGTATGGTAAGGGATCACCAAACCCCTTAGAACGATAGTCGAACCCCAATGAGAGGAACCGACTAAAATGAACAATGTCCCGAACATGAGAGTATTCGATAAGTTGGGTAAAACCTTAAATCTGAGAATATTAGACATTGAGTAATTCCCTAAGCTAATAGATGTTATCGAGAGAGAAACCTCTAGGCTAATCCATGAGATTATGAAATGACTCCGAGAGAGGAGTCTTGGGAATTTGAGTAGTCCGGTAGAGAACCTGACATTTGAGAATTTGAGGAGCTAATTGTATAGCTCCATTTGTATTTGTAAGCCCGATGGTGTGTCTTGTGTATGACCCTGCCCGGAGGTCGTGGCAAAGACTTAAAAGATGCCTTTTGTAACACCCCTACCGCTAATACCGTCATTACTGTACAAATATTTACCTTCGCAGCGGATACTACATACATAACGGCGGGTGTACAATGCCGTTAGTCACCCACGTGACTAACAAGGCGAGTTACAATACTACATACTATCGGTCTGATGAATATGAACATACCGAGTACTCTACACAATACATTACCTTCCCTTGCGTACTCAACCATAATCCAATTACAACTCCAATACAATACTATACCGAGTCTACTACAATCCTTAAATTACCGATACAGTTTGGAACTTCCAATTTCCCAATACATTACAAATACAATCTCTAAAATACGACTACCCATGCTTACATAGCAGTCCCCGTCCTACTCTCTCGAACGGTGGTCAGCTTCGAGTACCTGCACACTAAAAACGTTCCCCCTAGGGGGTCAGCTTACGCTGAATATGAATTTCGCATATTGATAAGTGGTGAAATAATGCTATTTTAAGAGCTTCATTTACTTTTATTCTATTGGATGCATAACTTGTTTCACCACTTAATAGAGTGTTTTAGTGATAAATAGTTAACTAATAGAGTTTATTCTCTTGATAGGTAAAAGCTCATTTTGAGCATACTTTTGAGCTTCCTTTGAGTGAGTAGCATGCATCAACGGATCCCTCATCCTTCAAGCTTTCCAATGCCGCAAACAGGGAGCAATTCCGAGCCATAATGAAGATTCTAGGCCCAGAGGAAGTTAGAGCCAATTTCAGGAGCATGTCCGACCCACAGGTCCGACCCACTCTGGGTCGGACAACCTGGTCTCCCAGACACCCAAGTTACTGGAATCGTCCGACCCATAAGCCTGGGTCGGATATGGGTCGGACATACTTAATTTTTCTCACGTGCTGTCTTCTTCGGAGGCCGTCCGACCCACGGGTCCGACCCAGTTTGGGTCGGACGGACTGAAAATCTGCCCAGATCTGCATTTTTAAAAGCTGATTCTGGGGACTCTTTTCTCATTATCAAATTCACCCGACTCCAACCCTAAACAGACGAGAAAGAGGCGAAAATAGAAGAGAAAAGAGAGGAGAAGAGAAGAGAAGAAAGGAGGAAGAAGGAAGTGAAGATCTCTACCTCCATTGAAGCTTGGAAGCTCCTCCAATGGCTAATTCTTCCTTTTCTCTACTCTTTCCTTTAGCTATGTCTGAGTAGTTCCATTTGTATCCTAGATGAGGGTTTGAACCCATTTTGCTCATTGAATGCTAGAAACCTAACTCATTAATTACTCTTGTTTTATTCTCTTCAATATCAATTAATGCACTAAACTGGTCTCTTATTGCATTTATGGTGGTTCCATTCAATATTTGAGCTTGAGTTTGGAACTAGACCAAGAAGGGAGTAAACCCTAACCTTGCTTTCTTGATTTTGGAAGTAAATGCTTGGGGCTATTATTAAGAGTGCTTTGCTTAATGCTATTTGATGACTTGAACCTCCTTTAATTAGGGTTTGATTATTTGGGTAAGAATTGGATTCCCATGATTTGGGGATTCATGAGCTAAACTCTAATAGGCACTGAGATGATGAGTTATGGTTTTGAAGTTCTTTGAGTGAATTGGGTGATTCCCACTATCCTAGGTACTCTCCCCTCATCCATTCCATTCACAAACATTTTATGTTTTTATTGCATTTCAGTTAACAAAACAAACAACCAAGCTTGCCTCTGGCTAAACCCCCATTTTACTGTTATTTTGCACTTGACTATTATACCGAAGCTTGGGATTTAGAAACCAATTTCCTTGTGGATACGACACTTGTTTTACTACAAACGAATTGGGTGCACTTGCCCGTTTTAGCTAGGTTTAATTACTATGTATGTAATTTTCCCAACAAGTTTATGTCGCGCCGTTGCCGGGGAATTGATTATTCAATTTCCCTTGGTTCGGTACTATAGTTTTTGTGCATTTAGTACTTTTATCTATTTTATTTCATTTGTGGTATTTATGTTTTTAGTTGTTGTTTATATTCTATCACATCCATCTACTTAAGAGCATTTGGTGTTGGTGCAGTTTAGGTACCTTCTGTTTTTCTCGGTGTATGCCAAACACTCGAGCCAAAGGATCCCCACTCGTTAGTCCGAGACCCGAGCTCGAGCGTTCATTGTTGAGGGCCATCCGAACTGTGAAAAATTTAATCATGAATGACCCCCCGAGGTTGAAAACAACGGGAATCAACAACAAATGGCTCTCAAAGACTACAACCAGCCGGACACCCGAAGGGAGACCTTCAGCCATAGTCTCTACCGGAATTGACACCTCAAGAGACCGGACAATGGGTATTCAAGACCCATTACATCACTGCTGTCCGGGATTAGGAAAATTCATGTGGAGCAAATCCCGATGAGGCTCCCAATCACCTAAGTCAATTCCTCGATTTTTGCAACTCATTTGGCAAAGCTGAAATGTTGACCAGAGGATACGCCTGCAGCTTTTCCCTCACTCATGTCCGACTCTGCATCAAGATGGTATAGGAGCTACCGTCAAAATCAATCCACACTTGGGCACAAATGGCTCAACAATTCTTGCCAAGTATTACCCCCCACTAGTAGAACAAGGCAATTAATTGGAGAGATCAATACCTTTTGCCAAGAACCGGGAGAGACGTTATACGATGCATGGGATAGATTCAAAAACATGTTGATGAATTGTTCCCACCACGGTTTGGACGACCAATCACTATGTCTATCATTTTCAACGTCTCGATGACCAGAATAGACTACTTGTGACTCCTCATCTGGAGGAAGCTTTATGACTAAGTCACCTCAAGAGGGGATGGCACTCCTAGAGGAGATGACTAGTAACATAGGCAATGGTCTAGGCAAAAGGGGAGAGCACCAAGAGCAGCTGGTCTCTTACATGTTGAACCCACCGACCACCTTTCCGCTCAACTATCTTCACTCACCAAGATGGTGGAGAAGCTAGCTATAGCTCAAAAAGAAACAACAAAGTCTATAGCTTCTTCATCATCACCCTCTCCATCTACTTCTACTCCAATCCAAGAGGGGTGTGCAATTTGCGCGGGTCCTCACGAGACCCACTTTTGCGAAGGCAAGGTTTATGCCGATCCACGTGAGGATGTAAACTTTGTAGGCAACCGCCCCGGATACAACTACAACCAACAAAACGCCCCATGGAGGAACCATCCAAACTTCTCATGGAGAAGTAATGACCAAACCCAAGGGGGAGCTAGCAATTTCCAACAATCCCACGGGCTACCGGTCACAAGGGTCGACTCAAATGTCCAACCCACAAATGGGTTACCGACCACAAGGAGCACCTCCGGGCTTTCAACAACAACACAACAACAACAAACCAACACATCAACAACATCCTCCTCCACAGGATGCCAATGCCGAGCTAAGAGACATGATGAAAAATCTTGTCTCGGCTGTGCACTCTAAAGCGGCTGACTTGGATGCTTTTAAAGCAAGTCAAGAAGCCACCAACAAAAGGGTTGAGTCCCAACTTGAAAGCATCTCTCAACAACTTGCTCAAAGACAACCGGGTGTTTTTCCAAGTCAAACGCAGCCCAATCCAAGAGAGCAAGCAAAAGCGGTAACACTAAGGAGTGGGAGACTCCTTGATCCGTCATGCTCACATGAGGACATGAAGTCCCAAGAAGATGAAGCTCAAGAAGAAGAGCAAGAGATTGTTGAGGAACCACCACCTCCACCTAAGGAAGTTTCCAAGGAGAAGGAGTCTCCTGAACCTTCTACTTCTACTACTCTTGCAAAACATCTTCCCCCTCTTCCTTTTCCCAATAGACTCAAAAAGAAAAATTTGGATGAACAATTTGGGAAGTTTCTAAGCATTTTCAAGAAATTAAAAATTAATATTCTTTTTTCTGATGCTTTGAAACAGATGCCGATCTACGCTAAGTTCATGAAGGACATCATAGCGAACAAGAGATCGCTGGAGGAAGCAGAAACCGTCCACCTCACCGAAGAAGTGTCGGCGGTTCTACAAAGAAGCCTACCTCCAAAGCTTGGAGATCCCGGTTTACCTATTGTCCCTTGCTTTATTGGTGAAATTGACTGTGGTAGTGGGTTATGTGATCTAGGTGCTAGTATAAATCTTATGCCTCTCTCAACTTTTAATAAGCTTGGAATTGGTAAATGCACTCCCACTCCCATTCAATTGCAACTAGCGGATAGATCTTTGGTTGTCCCTAAAGGGAAGGTAGAAGACTTGGTAGTGACTGTTGGTTCATTTGTCTTCCCAGCTGATTTCATTGTAATAGACATGGAAGAGGACCAGAGAGTGCCACTAATTTTGGGCAGACCTTTCATGAGAACTGCTAGGGCCCTCATAGATGTGGAGAAAGGCAAAATAATTCTGCGACTTCATGATGATAAATTAGAATTTGACATGTCTAAAGTAGTGAAGAGACCCTCACAGGCTGAGGCTGTTTTTGCTATAGATGTCGTAGATTCAATTGTGCAGGATCACTCTCTCTCTCTTGTTAAAACTGATGCTCTTGAATTAGCTTTGTTTGAGGCTTGTGTTGAACAGGAATTTCACCCAGATATGATTGAAATGGTGGCTGAGTTGAACAGCAGATTTTCTGGCTATAGACCACGCTATCCACCACCTGAACCATTGGAACGAGCTGCTCAGAAGCCGTTGCCGTCGGTTGAAAAGCCTCCCACTGTGGAGATGAAACTTCTACCTTCTCATTTAAAATATGTTTATCTGACTGAACCTTGTGATCTACCTGTCATTATCTCCTCCTCCCTCACAGGTGAACAAGAGGACAGTTTGTTAAAGGTGCTTCGAAACCACAAGGGGGCAATTGGTTGGTCAATCTCCGATATAAAGGGTATCAATCCCCATTTCTGTACTCATCGAATCTTCATGGAGGACAACTACAAGCCACTCGTTCAACCTCAAAGGCGGCTCAACCCGAATATGAAAGAGGTAGTTAAAAAAGAGGTCCTGAAGCTACTCGACTCCGGGATCATCTACCCCATATCCGACAGTCAATGGGTGAGTCCAACCCAAGTGGTACCAAAGAAAGGTGGAATCACGGTGGTGCCAAATAAAGAGGGTGAGCTGATCCCCAAAGAACAACAACCGGTTGGAGAGTGTGCATCGACTACCGGAAGTTGAATACGGCTACAAGAAAAGATCACTTCCCCTTGCCCTTCATCGACCAAATGCTAGAGAGGTTAGCCGGGCAAGACTTTTATTGCTTTCTTGATGGCTATTCGGGGTACTTCCAAATCCCCATAGCCCCTGAAGATCAAGAGAAGACCACCTTCACATGCCCTTATGGAACGTTCGCATATAGAAGAATGCCCTTCGGGTTATGCAATGCTCCCGCAACGTTCCAAAGGTGTATGATGGCAATCTTCTCCAACTTTATCGAAAAAAGCATGGAAGTTTTCATGGATGATTTCTCGGTCTTTGGGCTCAACTTCGACTCTTGCCTAGAGAATTTAGATGCCATTCTCTCCCGATGTGAGGAAACCAATCTAGTACTCAATTGGGAGAAATGCCATTTCATGGTGAGAGAAGGGATCGTCCTCGGGCACCAGATCTCCTCCAAAGGGATTGAAGTTGACCGGGCCAAGGTCGAAGTCATCGAGAAGCTACCACCACCCACTTCAGTTAGAGACATTAGAAGCTTTCTTGGCCATGCCGGGTTCTACAGAAGGTTCATCAAGGACTTTTCCAAAATCTCCAAACCTCTGTGTGACCTTTTAGCCAAAGAGGCAAAATTTGACTTCAATGAAGACTGTCTGAAATCTTTCAACACTCTCAAGGAGTGCCTCATCTCACCCCCGATAGTTGTGTCACCAGATTGGGCCTTCCATTTGAAATAATGTGTGATGCAAGCGACTATGCAGTGGGGGCAGCCCTATGTCAAAAAAGGGAGAAGATTCTAAGAACTATCTACTATGCGAGCAAGACACTCAACGATGCTCAGAAAAACTATGCCACAACCGAGAAGGAGCTCCTAGCGGTTGTCTTTGCATTAGATAAGTTCCGTTCTTACCTCTTGGGCAGTAAGGTGATTGTGCATACGGACCACTCCGCCTTAAAATATTTGTTTGCTAAGGAGGACGCCAAGCCGAGGTTGTTGAGATGGATTTTGTTGCTGCAAGAGTTTGAGATCGAAATCCGAGATAAACCGGGTGTGCAGAATGTGGTGGCCGGCCACCTCTCTCGCATGGAAGTGCCCGATGAAGGTGTACCTATAAACGACTTCTTTCCGGATGAGACTATTTTTGTGATCAAGGAGGCTGATGACCCTTGGTATGCGGACTTCGCAAATTATTTGGCAAGGGGAGTGGTCCCACCGGAGATGACCTATCAACAAAGGAAGAAATTCTTCTCCGACGTCAAGAGGTATTTCTGGGAGGACCCTTTTCTTTTCAAGGTTTGTGCGGATGGGGTGATCCGGAGATGTGTGCCCATGAGCGAAGTGCAGGAAATTCTGATTCACTGTCACTCGGGTGAAGCCGGAGGACACCACGGTCCGGCACGAACAGCAGCCAAGATTCTTCAAGCCGGGTTTTTCTGGAAAACCCTTCATAAAGACTGCCACTCGTTCGTTGCCTCCTGTGACCAATGTCAGAGGCTTGGGAACACTTCTCGAAAGCATGAGATGCCGCTCAACATAATGATAGAGGTTGAGCCGTTTGATTTGTGGGGTATCGATTTCATGGGCCCCTTCCCATCTTCTTGTTCCAACTTGTTTATTCTAGTGGCGGTCGACTATGTGACCAAGTGGGTTGAAGCAATTGCAACCCCGACTAATGATGCCAAGGTTGTGATAAAATTTCTGAAGAAAAACATTTTCACCCGGTTCGGGGTACCGAGAGCCATATTGAGTGATGGCGGGTCTCATTTTTGCAACAAACAATTTGAAGCGCTGATGAGTAAGTATGGAGTGAGACACAAGGTTGCCCTTCCTTATCACCCTCAATGCAATGGCCAAGCTGAGGTCACCAACAGAGAGCTTAAATGGATCCTCAAAAGACTCAACTCCTCAAGGAAGATTGGTCCATGAAGCTTGATGATGCATTGTGGGCATATAGGACCGCCTACAAAACTCCAATCGGTATGTCCCCGTTCCGGCTTTTATGGGAAGGCTTGTCACTTGCCGGTTGAATTAGCGCATAAGTCATATTGGGCGGTGAAGGCCCTCAACTATGACCTCAAGAGCGCCGGTGACAAGAGCGGTTCCAATTGACCGAGTTAGAGAGATTCGGGAGGAAGCCTACGAAAACAACCGCATCTATAAAGAAAGGCCAAGAAATGGCATGATAAGATGATTATGAACGGGAGTTTCACGAAGGTGACCGGGTTCTCCTCTACAACTCAAGGTTGAAGTTATTCCCCGGGAAGTTAAAGTCTCATTGGGCTGGCCCTTTTACTGTCACGAAGGCCACCCCCTATGGAGCTTATGAGCTGAAGAACGTCAAGGGGGAGACTTTCATGGTCAACGGTTCTCGGCTAAAGCATTATCAAGGAGGAGACATTCAAAAGGTTGAAGCTCGGGCTCTTTACTTAAGAGACCCTCCAGGTTCCATCTAACCTTACTACGGTCTAGCCAAAGACCTTAAAAAGACGGGCAACTTTTCGGGAGGCAACCCGGACTCTTTTCCATCACTTTAAGCAATTCTATTGTAGTAATGTTTGTAGGTCCTTTTTGGTGTGTGTGGTTGTCTATTTTAGCTGATTTGCTTGTTTTTCTGGTTTCTATGGTCTTGTGATGACTGATAACATTTTGAGGAGCAAAACAAAAGAATTTGGGAAATTTTTGATCCGTCTGACCCACAAGTCCGACCCACAGTGGGTCGGACGGGCTTGATCTTCGCAAAACCAACCTTATGGAATGGTCCGACCCACAGCTCTGGGTCGGATCTGGGTCGGACAGGCTTTAAATTTTGAAACCCGACTTTCTGGAATGGTCCGACCCACAGCCCTGGGTCGGATCTGGGTCGGACATGCTTGATCCTTAGAAACTCGACTTACTGGAATGGTCTGACCCATAGCACTGGGCCTGGTCTGGGTCGGACATGCTTAAAAATTTGAAAAAAAAGGGGGAAACGGTGCGTTTTGAAACTCTGTCATCTTCTTCCTTCTCGCCCCCGACTTCCATTCCCAACCCAGCCAAGTCCCAGCTTTCCTCCTCTCTCAATCGCGCGCTGCATCACTCCACCCTCCCCCTGCGCCCTTCCCCTCTCTGTCTCGCGCATCCAACAACCTCACCACCACCCACCATTTCCAGCGCCTCCGCACTCGCGCCTCGCCACCACCGCCCCTACCCGCGCCTCCACAACCCGCGTCTGCCCCAACCACCACAGCCACCCGCAACCACCCCACCCTCCAAACCCTAAATCGCCCCTACTCCAAATTCGAATTTTGTAGCCCCACATCTGCTAAATCTCTACTTGTTTTCCCCATCTAAACCCTAAGGTATGTAAATCTAACTCCATTTTGTCAATTTTAAACATTTTTGAGCAAGTTACCATTTGGCCTAGATTTAGAGTGAGCCAAACAGGGCCTTATTTGACAATTTCCGATTTACATTCAATTGGTGATTTGGGGTGTTTCTAAATGTTGCTATTGGGGTGAGGGAGTAGATTTTTCATGTAATTTTGGCACCGGGTCTGTTTTGACATAAATTTTGTGATCCCTCCCCTAAGTAGAACTTATACAATGTTTAGTTTAATTATGGGACTGCAAATCATGATATCGTTTTGGGTGATTTGGTGGGTGATTGAGCACGAATTATATATTTGTCCAATGACTACGGTAGTGTGCTCGAATGGATGCGAATGGTGTACCTCCCAAAGTGCTTTAATGGATAAATTGTCGACTTGTTGGGTGCACTTTACACTCTGTGCGTGCCTGGTGATACTGACGTGTTTAAATATCTGACTGCCAACCTTTTGGTTGCTCTGTGGAGGTTCTTAGAACCGGGAAGAGTGTAGAAAAACGGGGGAGACTCTGTCCAAATTTTCAATTTCCTGTTGCACTTTTCTCTTTTAATTCTCTTATTTTTTTTACCTTTCATCTAACTCTTTCTCTTTTATTTGTTATTTCTCTTTGTTGTGTGTTCCTTTGTTTGCTTTTGCTGTTTCAGAACAATGAGTGGACGACCCCGACGCACCCCGAAGCGCAAGAGTGGCGCAAGTTCATCTCAGGCGATCGAGCTCGCCCCTGTGCCTTCCGGTCCACCAGAGGGCCTTCTTGACGGCCGCTTCATTAGTGAGGAGGCGAGGAGCTGGTACCACAACCCGCGCGTACGGGAATTTGTGCGCGAGCGCACGGTCGACCCTGAGCTGATTTCTGACCTCAACCTCCAGGAGGTGATGGAGCGCACCAACTGGGGGTGTGTCTTGAGCATGGGCGGCCAGTACTGCCCTCGGTTGGTCAAAGAGTTCTACGCAAATGCGACCAGCGAGAAGGAGTACGGGACCTCTACAGTTGTCTCACATGTCGCGGGCCGCCGCATTCGGATCACCACAGAGACATTCCTCCGCTTCCTCCGACTGCCGATCGAGGACCTCCAGTACACCACCTGCATCTCCGTCGGCGATCTCACAGCTCACCGGAGGCACTACCTCAGCACCCTCCCTGTCCAGCGCCGCAAGAAGAACGCAGGGACAGAGGTTCGACTCATCATGACCCTGAACATGGTCACTGACCCCGTGAGGAGGGTCATGCTCGCACTCCTTCGCCACAACATCCTCCCACGGGACAGCAAAGACCTGAACCAGATGGATTGTTACATGATGGATTACATGGTCGAGCCGGACCCAGACCATCCCCTCTCTCTCTCCGGCCTGATGTTCCGCCACCTACAGCATATCGTGAAGCAGCGGAACACTCACCATCTGGGCTTCCCACATTTCCTGTACAGCCAGATTGTCCACCAGGGCGTCTCGGCTGCTGGTGAGCCGGTGTCCGACCCCATGGACTTCATTCATGGCTATGCCATGCAGCGGATGGGATTCTCTTGGGACGGGACGACTTGGGTGAAGGACCTTGTCGACGATGAGCCGCAGAGCGCCGGTTCCTCCTCCTCCGGAGCAGCAGTCACCAGCGCCCCCCTCCTTGCCCTGCCACCACCACCACCAGCCACTATCTCTCGGCAGGAGTTCGAGGAGCTCATGGCCGCTTATCAGCGCCAGATGCAGGCCGAGATGGAGGCCCGGATGCAGCGCATGAGAGACGAGTTCCGCTCGGGTGCCCCCCTCCTCAGTAGCCGGTTGTTGGTGCCCCCCCCTCCCCGAGACTTGTATTTTAAAATACTGTGGTGTTGCATAGTATTGTTCTGTTTATGTGGTTGACACTTCTTTTCCACTTTACATCTCTCGTACTTTCATTTTCATTAAACTATTATGTTGTATGCACTATTTCCGGATTTTATGCAGTAGACTCATCGATGAGTCTCCTCTTTCTATCTAACCATGGGCTATTAGTGTATTCCTCGGAATCCTGTTGCGCATTGTTTATTTTTTGTCTCTGTATTGTAGAACCTTACATGCTGCGAGCAAGCACCCTGCAAGGCTGAGAACGACACATGCAAGAGGAACTCTTGCGAAATTTTCCTGGGTCTCCGACTTGTCTCGTTGGAGGTAGCGCTTAAACGGCCCCGGACACTCTCAAGTGTGGGGGATCCTTTGCCCACTTCACGTCTTCACAGGGGAGTACTAGTTCGCTTAATACTTACACAATGCCTTATCACTTTTAGTCCTCTATGTTTCGTGCTTCAAACACAAGGTCTCCTGTTTGTTTCCCTTTGGGTTTTGCTTTGCACAATGAGGACATTGTCCTGCTCAAGTGTGGGGGAAATGACCTTTACTCTTTGATGCACTTTTCAATCTCCCTATACATATCTATAACTGCCATAAAGTAGTTCCATTTGTAGTAAGCAAGTCTTTCCATGAATGCTTTGAACTTTCCACCTAATTTTTCAAAAAAAAAAATTCTCTTTAGGAGCAATTAATTGCGGTGCTTCCATAAATCCCTTTCTTGGTGAATTTTTATTGCTTAGGGGTCCTTTCTGATCTTCTCATCTAGGGATTGCTAAAGGGTGTTTCCTCGTGGAAATTTTTACAAGGACTTGAGAGGCACCATCGGTAACCAACAAATGAGAGTTGAGTGTTCTGTGAAGAAAGGCAAAATACCAAAGGCACAATGCCAAAATTATTTCGTCTCATCTCTTGTTGCAAAAGAAAATCAAATGCAAATCTCTATTTTTCCTTTTGTTTTCCTCAATGCCCATTCTTGAGAGAAGTTGGCCATGGTAAAAGTTTTCCAAGTCCAAAGATCTTTAAGCACTTGGAAACACTCTAGATCATACCCCGAAGCTCTATATTTTTATTTACCCTAAGCACACCCATGTCACCATGAGAAGGTTGGTTGCACTCCTCTTGAGATTTTTTTTCCACAATTTTGCTCACCAAAGTTCAAGAATTCATCTAAATACTTGCTTGCTGTAAATGTTCCTTCTTGCTATGGGCTCCTAGCAAATTTTGCTTGAGGACAAGCAAATAGATAAGTGTGGGGGAGTTGATAAGTGGTGAAATAATGCTATTTTAAGAGCTTCATTTACTTTTATTCTATTGGATGCATAACTTGTTTCACCACTTAATAGAGTGTTTTAGTGATAAATAGTTAACTAATAGAGTTTAATCTCTTGATAGGTAAAAGCTCATTTTGAGCATACTTTTGAGCTTCCTTTGAGTGAGTAGCATGTGTAACACCCCAACACAACAACATACTTAACATTAAACTGCAGCGGAAAATACACATCATCACATAACTTAACTCATCGGTGTTACACGCCGTTAACCAACCACGTGGCTAACAAGGCTAACATTTACACAACTGTATCGGTCTGATGGACTAGATCCCCGAGCAACTATACAATACCGTCTCCTTTATTACTACCAACATTCATTATACAAACACCTTCCAACTGTACCGAGTATTTACAACTAATGCCGAGAACAATTTCGGTCTTACTACACCTACAGGTTACAAGTGATTACATCAATTACCCGTACGCAACAACTACCCGTCCTACTCTCGAACGGCTCCAGCTCCTTGTACCTGAAATAGAAAAGGAAAGAAAGGGTGGCCCCCCAGGGGCTCAGCACCTTTGCTGGTATAGTAATCCCGCAGCCCACATGCTACCGGGCCACGCACAACTATTTGTCGTCTTAGCATGCAGTTGATTACATTTAAATCAAGCATGTGAAACATAAACTCACGACACAATATATTTCACCCCAATGGGCTTAACAAAAATAACTCATCCATACTTAACCAATCACTCTTTGAGTTCTTCCACCCTACAGTATTTCTCCTCTAACGGAGCTATTTCCTCAATAGACGACACTTACCCACTATCGGGTTTCCACAAACGTCTCTTTTACATACTAGGAATCATATCCATGATCCTCATATTTCACTTCTAAGCGACATATAACATCACATCACAACAACTTTGCAACATACAAATAACACATACATAACGGGTACGGATCTCTTAGGAACCGGCCCAAACATAGTTAACACACTGGTGGGCCTAGGGAAAGATATCACCCCATGTTAAGCTCGTTATAACAAAACTCATTACCGCCCTAATAGTCGGACGAGTAACATACCTAAAGATGGATCGGATTTAGTGACCCGAACTCACCACACAAACACATGTTCCCCCTAAACTGATCGTAAGTCAGAATAGCTAAGCTTTGGATAAGCTAATGGGAGATCATAACCCGTGAGAGGAACAACCATAACAGAGAGAAGGGTAAAGCTAAAAAGGATACCCACTCCCAAACAACGCGCGACCAGCCAAACCGGATTCCTCACTACTGTTAGTACATACTTACTTTAGAATATTAGTTAGAACCCCACTATGGAGTCTATCATATCTACACACCATACAGTATTACAACTGGGTTAAACACACAAGGGAGATCCCTACACTCACATACACATACACACATTTAACTCACGCATAGCCGTGGTTAGAACGCCCCATGGTTCGGGTCGTTTAATCCGAATACCAAACTCTCCTGTGATCCTAGACTCAGTTAGCTAAGGTTTAACACTTTCGAGGTTGGATGTATCGGAACTAAACACGCCACATATATGAATTACTGTAAACTCATTACATGTTTTATCTTACAACGTGGCAAACATACAGAAAAACACATTGGCATACAAGCCGGTGTAATCCGGTAGGACACAGGTTGCAAGAAAACCATACCTGTCACGGAGTCCACTTTATCATGTCCATTTATGTTCCTCGAGCAATTCTCGAAAACTGGCAACATTACATTTACTTTTATCAACATCGGGGTAACATGTTTGTTAAAGTCTAACGCTCATAACTTACCCTCGTTAACTAGTTAAACAACTTGACATTTTTAACTTGTTTTACTTTCACATTTTATTACAACTTTCCACCCACTTGGTTGTCTTTATATCACATCTAACATGTCCTTAACATCCTTACAACATCATTACTTATCAATCCCCATCTTTACACATCTTTTATACATTAAACAACATCTTTAGAGTGGTCCGGGACTTGGTCCTTACCTTAAGTCCGGATCAACACTTACACAAACTCACGGTATGTTTTGATAGGGTGGTCCGGGACCTTGTACTCACCCTAAGTCCCGGACCAAGACAGTCTTGTACTCTCGGCTACATTTAACAGGGTGGTCCGGGACTTCATACAGGTCCTAAGTCCGGACCAGTCTAGGCAAAAACTCTCGGGTGATTTAAGGAGGGTGGTCCGGGTCCTTGTACAAGACCCAAGTCCCAGACCAAGACTATGTAAAACTCTCGGCCCTTTTTGATATATGGTCCGGAATGTTATCCAAATCCCAGTCCCGGACCGAAGCTACAGAATTGACGTACTTGCATTTTTCAAGTCTGCTGCATAAGTTCTTTACACCATCATATGTCTAAACTTCCCAAATGATCTTAGGTACACTATACTCAAAAACTTCCCCAAATATTACACACATTACAACTAGTGCACAAATTTAATTGCATAGCACTTAGGCTCTTAGAATGCATAAATCTTAAACACTGAATTTCCCACAATATATTTGCCTTTGACCTGCAAATACACACAACAATACGTATGTCCTTTACTAGTCTCTTTGAGAACATTTTTCTAAGTAATTTACCATTGGCTCTTTAGGTAGTTTCAATAGACAACGTGAGTTCATTTTCCAAAGGAATTATAAGCTATTTTTGGTTAGCATAATTACCTCCTTTCCTCACAAGTTCTTTCTTGTTTCAGAAATCGGTAAGGATATTTGCTTGCTTGTCAACTTAGAACTTGAAGAGAGTTTGGAAATGTGTCAAGAGAGGACTCCACCCAGTCCTTGAAAGGTTGGAATGAAGCTAAAACAAGGCAACGTAAGGACACCATTTAAGGCAAATTTTCGAACAACATAAAACATGAAGGAAACATCATTTTTCTTTGAGTTTCCTTACCTTGAAGCAAAGGAGCACAATAATATACGAAAAGATGAACTCAAGCTCCTTCCATGGAGATTCCTCTTGGCACTAAAATGGAGCTCTTGAAGATTTGAAAGGACCAAGTTGAAGAGCTTGACGAGACTAAGAGATTGGTGGTCTTAGTTTTTGATTTGGACAAGTGAGCTAGGAGTTACAAGGATTTGAAGTTGTACGTTGGTGGTGTGCTGGTTCAACCGTGAAAGAGAGAAAGGAGGAAGATGGGATACGTTGAAATTGAGCAAATGAAGGAATGAAGAGGATTCACTGATTGCAAATGCTTTTGAAGATATTAATTGTTTACGTAAAGCAAATAGTGCTTTTTGATTACTTACTTATTTACTCAATCAGTTAGCAAGGGTGGTGACTCACCATATGCAAAACCGGCCCCCATTTAACATAAGGGGTTACTTAGTCTTTATTGCTCAATTAAATTACTCATGTTAACATATGTTACAAACTAGCTCATTTAGTTACTATTCATAATAACAAGGCACATAAAAGTGAGATTTTTGATTTCCCATTGATTTAAACTTCCAAATGTGATACTAAGTAGTACACATATTAATTAAAGAGTAATTATGGACATTTAGCCATTCAAAACCCATTTACAAGACAATTTTTTCAAAAACGTGCTTTAAGACTCCTTAAAGCACATTTTGTGTTTTAACTTGTTTCCAAGCTCAGGTTTCTTTGATAATTGATTTAATAGGCTCATTAATATATAAGTAAGGTCTTGGTAAGTTCATCAAGCCTTAATCAAAATTATCCCAAGCTTAGAGCATACTTTGTCCTTATTGCCTTTTAGGCAATTAATTGTATTTACTATTTATTAAATTGTTTACTAATGTTTCGGAGACTCTTTTTAGTCTTAATAATTTATTATTTAATGTTTAAACAACTTATTAAGGTTTGGGGTATTTCAGCATGCATCAACGGATCCCTCATCCTTCAAGCTTTCCAATGCCGCAAACGGGGAGCAATTCCGAGCCATAATGAAGATTCTAGGCCCAGAGGAAGTTAGAGCCAATTTCAGGAGCATGTCCGACCCACAGGTCCGACCCACTCTGGGTCGGACAACCTGGTCTCCCAGACACCCAAGTTACTGGAATCGTCCGACCCATAAGCCTGGGTCGGATATGGGTCGGACATACTTAATTTTTCTCACGTGCTGTCTTCTTCGGAGGCCGTCCGACCCACGGGTCCGACCCAGTCTGGGTCGGACGGACTGAAAATCTACCCAGATCTGCGTTTTTAAAAGCTGATTCTGGGGACTCTTTTCTCATTATCAAATTCACCCGACTCCAACCCTAAACAGACGAGAAAGAGGCGAAAATAGAAGAGAAAAGAAGAGGAGAAGAGAAGAGAAGAAAGGAGGAAGAAGGAAGTGAAGATCTCTACCTCCATTGAAGCTTGGAAGCTCCTCCAATGGCTAATTCTTCCTTTTCTCTACTCTTTCCTTTAGCTATGTCTGAGTAGTTCCATTTGTATCCTAGGATGAGGGTTTGAACCCATTTTGCTCATTGAATGCTAGAAACCTAACTCATTAATTACTCTTGTTTTATTCTCTTCAATATCATTTAATGCACTAAACTGATCTCTTATTGCATTTATGGTGGTTCCATTCAATATTTAAGCTTGAGTTTGGAACTAGACCAAGAAGGGAGTAAACCCTAACCTTTGCTTTCTTGATTTTGGAAGTAAATGCTTGGGGCTATTATTTAAGAGTGCTTGCTTAATGCTATTTGATGACTTGAACCTCCTTTAATTAAGGGGTTTGATTATTTGGGTAAGAATTGGATTTCCCATGATTTGGGGATTCATGAGCTAAACTCTAATAGGCACTAAGATGATGAGTTATGGTTTTGAAGTTCTTTGAGTGAATTGAGTGATTCCCACTATCCTAGGGTACTCTCCCCATCCATTCCATTCACAAACATTTTACTGTTTTTATTGCATTTCATGTTAACAAACAAACAACCAAGCTTGCCTCTGGCTAAACCCCCATTTTACTGTTATTTTGCACTTGACTATTATACCGAAGCTTGGATTTAGAAACCAATTTCCTTGTGGATACGACACTTGTTTTACTACAACGAATTGGGTGCACTTGCCCGTTTTAGCTAGGTTTAATTACTATGTATGTAATTTTCCCAACACATATACCGTGTGCTAACCGCGGTACGCCGACTACTTTGGGTCGGATATACATGGAGTTCATTTTACATGCATACATACATACTCGTGCTACAACAATACAATCAACAATACCTACATACACATACAAGGTTCAATACTTACTAGGGAATACAATTCGATGATCAATCATTCTTAATAGTTACCTACTCACTACTTCTTCGTTGCGTTACTCACTACTCTGTTCGTACTGTGTTTGATATTCACTACTCTACTCATACTCACTCCTTACTCTTGAATGCTCACTCCGTGTTTAATACCTTACTCGCACACGATCCTTACTCTGTACTCGTTACTATACTTGTGCATACTCACTACTCAATACCCCATACTTACTCATACATACTCAATACTCAGTACTCATTACATACTCATACTCACTTCTTACTCAGTACTCATTACTTTACTCATACATACACAATACTCAATACTCATTACTTTGGCCTCTGGGCGGAGTCATACACAAGACTCGCCACCGGACCTACAATACGAGGGCTATACGCTTAGCTCCTCAAATACTCAATGTCCGTTTTTACCGGACTACTCAAATTCCCAACACTCTTCTCTCAGAGTATATTACAATCTCATGGATTAGCCTAGAAGTATCTCTCTTGATAACCTCTACTAGCTTAGGGAGTTACCACCGTCTAGTATCCTCAGATTTAAGGATTTCCCCAACGTATCGAATACTCTCATGTTCGGGACATTCTTACATCAGTCGGGTCCTCTCATAATGGGTCGACTAATTGCTAAGGGGTTTGGAGATCCCTCATCATTCTTTACTACTCTCATGGTTCATGTCTTGCACCAAGATTAATTCCTATAATAGAGGTTACTTATATACTTCCACTACTTATTATTTGTGGATTATTCATTTCGGTTCTCCTACCGTTATCGGAAGGTTATTACTCCCGTACACTCTCACATTCTAGTGAGTTCATCAGTTTGTGTTATCGTTTATTGATCCGTTAGTTTAGTGCGTTGCTACTGTTCCATTAGCTCACAACATGACTCTTACTACGAGTCGCTACACAACAAGACTCATCTATGAGTCGGTCTACGCACTAAGTGTAGCCACACAATCAGTCAAGAAGGGTTAGCTCATACAACATACAACAAGACATACAATGAAAGGCAATAAACCGTTTTCATGCTTTAGTCTTGATTAGCCGGCATACAGCATACAAATCAACGTAACTCGGTTAGCATACGGGGCATGAGAAAATCATACCTTTCACCGGAGTTAGCTCTACCATGTGTTCCCTCGTTCCTTGGTTCACACTTGTTCCACTGATAATGTTCCAACATTATTTTTAATACTATACTCTTACGATACACAAATAATTACTACTCCCGTACTTACCCCGTTATCCCGTTATACTTAATGTTCTCATACTCTCAACCTACTTAATTACTTTTCATACTTGTTTTCCTACTCACATGTGCATTTCCTCACGATTTCATCCCATCAATGATGTACTACTACATATATATATATATATACATATGTGTATAGGCATATATATGTATATATATACATATGATAACTATAATCTTTTTTTTTTACTCGACCGACCGTACCCAGGGTCGGTCCCAAGGTCGGTCGAAGTCAGTAGGGCAATACGCTAGAAAATTTCAGGGCCGACCGACCTTGCAAGTCCGGTCCCAAGGTCGGTCCATTCCAGTGAGTTACTTGACGGAAAATTTTTTTAGGCCGACCGACCTTGCAAGTCCGGTCCCCAAGGTCGGTCCATTCTAGTAGACTCCCCGTCTTTGTATTTTTAGGCTCGACCGACCTTGCAGGTTCGGTCCCAAGGTCGGTCCGGCCCAGTACTTCAGTTTTAAAATATGTTTTCAGTTCCCTTCTTTACCCATTTCTTTCCCAATCTTCCTACATGTAACCCCACATGATTTAGCACTAATTAAGCCCTCTAAATCACCTTATTTCATCCACCAAACCCATTACTAAATCCATCAAACAACTTACACAATTCCTTCATTTCCTTTCCAACACATGAAACAGTTTTTGTTTCACTTATGCTACAGATTTTAAAACTCAACTCTCCCATCCAATACTTCCTCAACCAATGTCATTACTAACATTCTAAATACCTCACCTTACCATGCCAATTCATTCCAAACCATTACACTACCTACACCCAAGTTCCAACACTCATTTTACAAAATCTTGCACACTAATTTCTTCCTAGTTCTACAATGCATTTTGGTACCTCTCTTGCTACAGATTTTACATCCTAGTACTCTCATACCACAATTACCATTCCATGGTCATTAACCACCTTTACTAAATCCAATACACACCTTGGTTCTCCCATTCACCAAGTCATCCATAAATGTACACATTCCTACCAAAATTTTGCCATAGTTTACCTACTTTCCTTACTCATCCACACATATCCTTCCTCATCAAATTCATCTCTATTCTAGCCAAACCATAAGGGTTCTACCAGCACACATGCAAAATCTCAATACACTAATATTTCCTCAATTACAATACCAATACATCATTACTTCCCTAAATAGCATTACTAATACACATACACCATTCATTTGGCTCTAAGGCCTACAAATCCACACATTTGCTCACCAATACTCAAACATCCACAATTACAATACTAGTACAATGGTTTAGGTTCTTTTATTTGTTTACCCATTCCCATTACACTAATGCATTAAATTAAGCATTGAGAAGGAGCTCTTACCTTGAGCTTATATTTTTCCTTCTTTCTTTTCCAATCCTCCTCTTTCTCTCATTCTTGCACAAAATCGGTCATATGGGGGATGGAGTTGCCAAGCTCCATCCCAACACCCAAATTACACAAAAAGGATTTAATTAAACTTCTAATCCTTTAGAACAACACTAATCCAATGAGAGGTTTAAATTATCACAAGTTAGGGTTTACCTTTAGGAATTTCCAAGAGGAGTTTTAGCCCTTGGTTCAAGAAGGTATTCCCACCACCATTGGAAGGTTGGAATAATGCTCCAAAGCAAGAGAAAAAACAAGGTAAGAGAGAGAGGCAAAATCGGCCATACTCAAGGGATGGAGAAAAGTGAGGTCTTTCATGGAGATTTTTTTTTACCTTGTTGGAAAGAGGAGACTCCAAGCTTGTTCCATTGTACCATTTCCTCTTCAAATGGGCAAAAACCATGGAGATGAAGTTGCTCATTTTCAAACTTTGAAAAGATAGAAATGTATAGCTTGAAGAGGGGAGTTCAAATATGTATTTTATTTTACATTTGGAGCTCAAATGGAGCTAGAGCATGGAGAGAAGGAAGGGAAGCCATGGATGGTGTTGGAGCTTCTCAAAATCGCCAGCAGGGGGGGGATGAGAGAGAAATCGGTGGAGGAAGGAGAAGGGTATGAGAGAGATGAGGGAATGAGAGGAAAGAGAGTATGTGAGTGCTTTTGTACTTTGTTACTTTTTGCTTTTGTCCCTTAATTAATTAGCTAGTATGTGAGTGTGTGTGAGGCTCTTGACTTATTTAAAAACCGGCCCCCTACTGTTATACTAGCAGGAGCGTTTTTCGTCTTTTACAGAAAACGCTAGTTATTTTACCCGGTTTAGGTACTATTCACTAACCGGGCCCATTTCCGGAATTTTCTCGTTTCTTCACTTTTAATGGTTATTAAGCTTCCGTTAGTGCTTAATAATAGTTACTTAATGATTTATAATTTTTACGGGTTCGTTTGACCACTTAAAATCACGTTTTCGGGTTTTCTCGAAAAACGTGCGCTAAAGTTCTATTAGCGTTTTAATACATTATTCGGATCCGTTTTCTTCGGGAATCATTCCCATATACTAATTAGGCATTAATAAGCCCTAGGAATCCTTATAATACTCTAACCGAGGTCTCGTACCTCCTATGGTTATTTAACACTTATTTTAGCGTTTTCCACTTTCTAAGCGTTTTCTCATTTCTTTTGGATTTATTTTCTTTACCAAAATCACTTAGGCACTATTAGGCCCTTAAATACCATATTAAAATAACCTAATCACCGTATTTAAGTTCGGGGTATTTCAATCTACCCCCCTTAAAGAACTTTGCCCTCAAAGTTGGTGAGTCTAATATTGTTACTTGTATAAATACTTTATGCTAAGGTTACGACCTCTACATATAACCTGTCAAACTCCAAATGTCTGACATGATGTGTACTACGCATCCAAACAGCATGTCACTGCATGCATAGCAATCAAAAATATCCGTTTTACTTCTCTCCAAGGGGGTCCATCCGCAGACAATTAGGTACCATCCTCCCCCAAGTCGAGTGATCCCTCAGGTTCCGGTCACGTTTGAACACTTACGCTTTCTGGTTCACGGCCGTCATGACTTGAGCACTTACACTTTCTGGCTCTACGGTCCTTTGGTTCAAATCAAATTCATTTGCACTTATAGAGATCCTCAGGCACTTACTCATACTTACTTACTCATACTTACTCATACTTACGCATACTTACTCGGGACTACGCTGCCCTAGTGCCCTTGGAAAAATACAAAACACACATTGTCACCACACAACCGGTGTAGTGGTTTCAAAACTAATCAACACTCCCACCGACTCAAAACTAGCTTTTCCTCCTATGGTTTCGACCGGATACCCGTGCCTAGGCATGGAAGATCCACTAGTGCCCATGGGAGCGGTTTCAAAACCGATCCTCATTCTCAAGTTTGAAGAAAACGTTGTACCAAATTAGCTTTGGAAATTCATTTTGAAAACTTGCATACATCTCCCAAATACCATTTATAATGATTATACCTATTACTAGTGTTATTTCTGTGACCACTTAAGGGGAGCTTCCAGAGTCCTTCAACCCCAATGTGATCAGCATTGGTGTTGAATTATCCTTCCACCCCAATTTGTGTTCGGCTTCCCTTGATCGCTAGCAAATCAAGTTCCACTTCCCACCTCAATACAAACAGACAGATCGTCAAACATTATTTTGTTTTCTATCTTTTTAATCTTGCTACTCATAATCACGCACATACATTTTCCAATTCGTATGATTCACTTACCTACTTACTAATCATCTCATCAATCATTACTACATCTTCTCCAACTACTATACTTAGGAAATTCGTGGGTATAATATCCCATTAATTTGCTATACCAAATTTATACTCATAAGATACATCGGTTGTATACCGATTTATACTCATTACATACATCGGTTCCATACCGATTTATACTCCTCAAGTCTCCCATACTATTACCAATCGGGGTCCTCATTCCCCTGGAGTTTCTCTACTCCTTTCTTATTCTTATTTCTCAAATAACTACAATTACACGATGAGTGAATACAAATGTTTCTGTAACATAGTATCAACCATCAAAACGAATTCTTTTGCGCTATGCGCATTGTAGTTTACGCACCTATCACGTAAAACATACATTTCGCGGTTTTCGCTCTACCCCCCTTAAAAGGGATTACGCCCACGTAATCTACCATGTGTCAACATTGGACATTGGTCGAAGGCATTCAGCCATCATGGAGTGGTTCAGCTTCCATGCGGTCTATTATACAATGTTCCTTGATCAATGGGTCTTAACGGTATTACCGGTTAGTCTCTGCATCAAGAATTTTCATCGGAGTTTATTTAACTCTTAATCGGGTTCGGTTCTAGCCTAAATGGCTTAAGGCATTGATTAACCTCTTATTCATTAGGTGTATTTCACTTGGAATTCTGGGCCCACTAGCTTCTGCTGTGCGACCCTGATAACTTGGGTTATTCGCCCTTCTCGTTATCCTTAACATGTTACACATCATCTTTTTTATCCCTCTTGTTGTGGGAATAAGGTTTGTTCCATCTCGCGTGGTATTCTTTTAGTGCTCAAACTCGATGAGTTTTAGATTTGTAACTAGCTCTCTGGCAATCTATATACATGCTGTTGTGTTTTGTAGTGATCATTCACTTGGTTCCTCCGACTTACTGTCGGTTGAGGTTAAGTCACTACTTAGTTGTAGTGCTTCCTCTGTCGTTAGTAGCTTCTGAATTGTACCGTTTATCTGGTTCTGTACAAGTGTTCTTTACTTGTATGACCTTGTATTTCCAATGCGTCGGTCCTTGTGACTTTCTTAAGTCTCCTTCCACCTTTATTCCAATAAAATTCACATCTTGTGATTGTTGGTGTGTTTCCCACTCTTCGTGCTCTTTGGCCTTAGGCCGCACGGTTTGTTTCTAAGCTTTTGCTTAGCTGGCTGATGCCATGTTCCCTGGTGAAAGGAAGAATTTACCACTACTTACATTTTCCATATTCCTAGCTATCCCAGTAGATCATTGGCTACACAAGTGCAATACCAAAACACTCAGTCCTACAGAGTGCAGAGGCGTGAACCCTTGGCAGTAACTCTCTTATGAGATCGCAATAGGACTGATCGTTACTCCTTCAGGTGGTGCTTCATCATTTGGTGCAGACTTCTGGCTTGTTGCCCGGTATGTCTACCATCTTGTATTAACAACTCCATAGTATTGGGTGATTATTCACATACATTGGTCGCCTGATGCGCACCATGTTCTTATTGATTTTACTGTATTGGTTTACATCGCCTCCGCTGTTGCTAGCTTTAGCTCATGCATTTTCACCATTTATACTATGATTATGTTCCTTCTGAACCGATTACTCCTTGGTTGTCAACGATTGCTGTTGATGCTTATTTTACATTGCTTGACAATATTTGTATGCTCAAGCTCCACTACGTTAGTAGTTCTGAAAGGGATATATTTTCAGACCGTTACTGATGGTGTCCCCTTCTTGGGATCCATGTGTTCACCGCTCTTGCGGTCTCACATTTATGAGGGGCATCCTCATCTTTGGTTGTTACTCTTTTATCGGTGTCGTCCTTGACCACTTTCCATATGGTTCACAATGGTTTTGCAACCGTTGGGTTGTGTGTGGTAATAGTTTCATGGCCTACTAGCCATATTGCCTAGAGCTCTGCTCATCGTAGGTCATTCCCAAGTGATTACTTCTCCATAAGACATTGCTGGGTTTGGAGGTGATACTGGGCTCCATGATAAGATCGTCGCATCACGCTTCCGTTTGTTGGAGACCCTTTTGTATCTTGGTATTGACCGATACCATTTATTAATTTGGGGGTATCCCCTATCAAGTGGGATCCCTCCGGTGTTCTAACCGAATGTTCGTTTCGATGTGGTGTTCTTACCACGACATCTCGTTCAACCGTGTTGACTTGATACCCTTTATGGATCGCTCCTGGGTAGTACTGATTATACGGTAGCATCTGACATGTATGAGTATGTTCAGTTTGTTGTCCTACCTTGCGGTTCTGGATCTGAGTTATCCGTTGAGGGTTGTAACGTCTCCCGTTCTTAGGGTAGGCCATTGGTGTTTTTCCTTATGTTGTAACGGATTTGATATTCCTTCCGGTGATGAACGGAATTTCCTGTACCTTATAACATCACCCTGTGTGTTTGTGGTAGTTGTTCTGGGAATCTCATCCCGTTCATTGAACACTGATGTCTTAATGTTAGGCATTTGCCTTACTGTGTTTAGACTGGGTATTCCTTCCAGTCATCATGTTTTACTTTAATATATTCAAGACATGTCCAATGTCTTTATTCAGTTGTTAGTGCTTCTCGCACTTTTAACTCTTAATCATCCTCCTGTAGTAGGTTCTTGACTCCTTAGCTAGTAAGCTTATCTGAGTTCTCTTTGCTCGTTTGAGGTATCCAACTGTTATGTTTCGAATTTACTTATGGTCCGTAGAGCGGAGTTGACTACTTCCCGTGTTTCGTACACTACATGTATACATACGTGGGGTACCTTTTGGCACGTTACCACTTACCTGATTATTTGTCGGGCCCGCAAGCTCCTTCGGAGTGCGGTCGTCCCACATCCCGTATTTGGGTACACTCGTAGTGTTTGTTACACGCCTAGGTGAAGTATTCTATTGTCAACTCCTCTTGTATCACTCTATGATACTCACTGTGATTCCGTTGGTTTGGTTTTAAAAATCCAAGGTTTAAAAGAAGGGTTTGTGGTTTTTGAAAGAAATATTTGGGTTTTGAAATAACAGTCCGGTGTTAAAAGGAATTCTTCATGGCGTTGCCATGATTGAGGTCTTGACCAAGTTCAGCTTCTTGCTGACCGGTATACTCTTAACACATTGGTCGGGCCGTTAAGCCTTTCCGAGGTTTCATTATTTAATCCTTAGGATTGGTAATCCTATATTTGCTCCATTCGTCATAGCGGTACTTTAGCAAGTATTTGCGGGTTGTTAAAAGTCTCCCAACCGTCTTGTAGTTGCTGCACTTGCCCTAGGCAAGTGCGCGGGTAGGTTGTTTTTCGGTTAACGTATATCAGTCACGGTATCGTTTCCATCCATATTTGGTGGTTTTATTAGATCTTCCTTTGATCTTTTGATCTTGGTGATCGATCTCCTGAGTCGCTTCTCAGTATACTTGACATGATTGTCGTCCATCGGGTGTCTCACACCTTCAGTGTGGTTAACGAGACTTGACTTATCCTTAGGAACCATGTTATGGTCCTATAGGTGTCTGTGTTATGAATTCTTTCATAGTTATGTGAACTATGTTGTTCGGTTATTACGGCCTCTTGGCGTGTAGGTTTGGCATTAGTCCAACCTCGACTAATTCCTTAGTCGGTTTGTATAATGCTGTTGGTACTATCGAACATTACAGTCCGTAGACTCTCTTGTCTCGGGCTTGCTACTCTATCTTCCTTGTTTCATTGCGCGATTGTGCTTCTCTTCTTGCTGGCTACTCATGGTTCTCGCGACTGCGAAGCATGTCGCCCCATGGTGCCATAAATTCCACTATCCCTTATTTAGGATCTTCAATCCTCCGCCATTAAGTGCGGTCATCATCATCCAACGGGAACCGTCTTCGGGACTTCCAGTTCTTGGACTCTACCGTATGACAGGTTCTTTTCCTAACAAGGTTCGTTTTGCAACTGCCAGATCGGGTTTTACTCGAGTGTGAGAGGTCTTTCCATCGCTCTGGCGTTATTTCCCATCTTAATACCGTGGGTTGCGGAGGGCGGGGAATGGTTGTTGTAGGTTTCCGGTTCACACGGAAGTTCCTAACTAGCGTACCTCACACGCTAACACTCAACCCTTAGCCCTAAGTCTCTAATTCCTAACTCGGTATCTTCCTAAACTCGGTATTTCATCCATCAGAGCGATACTTCGCTCTGATACCACTTTTTGTAACACCCCTACCGCTAATACCATCATTACTGTACAAATATTTACCTTCGCAGCGGATACTACATACATAACGGCGGGTGTACAATGCCGTTAGTCACCCACGTGACTAACAAGGCGAGTTACAATACTACATACTATCGGTCTGATGAATATGAACATACCGAGTACTTTGCACAATACATTACCTTCCTTGCGTACTCAACCATAATCCAATTACAACTCCAATACAATACTATACCGAGTCTACTACAATCCTTAAATTACCGATACAGTTTGGAACTTCCAATTTCCCAATACATTACAAATACAATCTCTAAAATACGACTACCCATACTTACATAGCAGTCCCCGTCCTACTCTCTCGAACGGTGGTCAGCTTCGAGTACCTGCACACTAAAAACGTTCCCCCTAGGGGGTCAGCTTACGCTGAATATGAATTTCGCATATACCGCGTGCTAACCGCGGTACGCCGACTACTTTGGGTCGGATATACATGGAGTTCATTTTACATGCATACATACATACTCGTGCTACAACAATACAATCAACAATACCTACATACACATACAAGGTTCAATACTTACTAGGGAATACAATTCGATGGTCAATCATTCTTAATAGTTACCTACTCACTACTTCTTCGTTGCGTTACTCACTACTCTGTTCGTACTGTGTTTGATATTCACTACTATACTCATACTCACTCCTTACTCTTGAATGCTCATCACTCCATGTTTAATACCTTACTCGCACACGATCCTTACTCTGTACTCGTTACTATACTTGTGCATACTCACTACTCAATACTCCATACTTACTCATACGTACTCAATACTCTGTACTCATTACATACTCATACTCACTTCTTACTCAGTACTCGTTACTTTACTCATACATACACAATGCTCAATACTCATTACTTTGGCCTCTGGGTGGAGTCATACACAAGACTCGCCACCGGACCTACAATACGAGGGCTATACGCTTAGCTCCTCAAATACTCAATGTCCATTTTTACCGGACTACTCAAATTCCCAACACTCTTCTCTCAGAGTATATTACAATCTCATGGATTAGCCTAGAAGTATCTCTCTTGATAACCTCTACTAGCTTAGGGAGTTACCACCGTCTAGTATCCTCAGATTTAAGGGTTTCCCCAACGTATCGAATACTCTCATGTTCGGGACATTCTTACATCAGTCGGGTCCTCTCATAATGGGTCGACTAATTGCTAAGGGGTTTGGAGATCCCTCATCATTCTTTACTACTCTCATGGTTTATGTCTTGCACCAAGATTAATTCCTCTAATAGAGGTTACTTATATACTTCCACTACTTATTATTTGTGGATTATTCATTTCGGTTCTCCTACCGTTATCGGAAGGTTATTACTCCCGTACACTCTCTCACATTCTAGTGAGTTCATCAGTTTGCGTTATCGTTTATTGATCCGTTAGTTTAGTGCGTTGCTACTGTTCCATTAGCTCACAACATGACTCTTACTACGAGTCGCTACACAACAAGACTCATCTATGAGTCGGTCTACGCACTAAGTGTAGCCACACAATCAGTCAAGAAGGGTTAGCTCATACAACATACAACAAGACATACAATGAAAGGCAATAGGCCATGACTCTTCCATTTTCTACCTCTACATATTCTCATTAAACACAAATAACTTCCTAACCCTTCATGTTCTCATTAAACATAAATAACTTCCTAACCCTTCATGTTCTCATTAAACACAAATAACTTCCTAACCCTTCATGTTCTCATTAAACACAAATAAGAATATCCTCTAATACTCCCCCTCAAGTTGGTGCATGAAGATCAAGGATGCCCAACTTGCCAAGAAGAAACTGGAATTGTTGTCGACCAAGAGGCTTAGTAAACAAATCGGCAGGCTGCTGAGAGGTATGAACATACGAGGCAACAATATTTCCGTTTTGAATGTGATCACGAGTATAGTGACAATCAATTTCAATGTGCTTAGTGCGTTCATGGAAAACCGGGTTAGCTGCAATGTGGAGAGCAGCTTGACTGTCACAATGAAGCTTCATAGGCATATGATGAGAGACGCCAAGAGAGCACAAGAGAGACTTCAACCAGACGAGTTCAGCACAGGTAGAGGCCATTGCGCGATACTCAGCTTCAGCGGAAGAACGAGAGACAGTAGTTTGTTTCTTAGTCTTCCAAGATATAGGAGACGCACCAAGGAAGACAAGAAAACCAGAAATAGAGCGTCGGGTTAAGGGCAAGCAGCCCAGTCAGAATCACAATAAGCAGACAATTGAAGAGAACTGGAGGAGGACAAAAGAATGCCCTGACCAGGATGACTCTTGAGGTAGCGTAGAACCCGAACAGCAGCATTCCAATGATCAATGCGAGGAGACTGCAAAAACTGGGCAAGAATATGAACAGAGTAACTGAGTTCGGGTCTGGTAATGGTGAGATAAATAAGATGGCCAACAAGACGCCGAAAACGATCAGGAAACGCGAACAACGAACTAGTTGAAGTAGCAAGCCGCTGATTTTGCTCCATGGGAAAGTCACAAGGTTTTCCAGCAAGAAAACCGGCTTCTGACAATATATCTAACGTATATTTTCTTTGAGAAAGAAAGATGCCTTTAGAAGAACGGGCAACCTCAATGCCTAGAAAATACTTCAGAAGACCCAAGTCTTTCATATAAAAACAAGAGCTCAGATACTGCTTAAATGTCAAAAGTGCAGAAGAATTATTCCCGGCAATAATCATGTCATCCACATAAATGAGAACATAGAGAGAAATATCGCCTTGCTGAAAGGTGAAAAGGGAATAGTCAGCGTAACTTTGGTGAAAACCGAAACTACGCAAAGCCTGAGCAAGTTTAGCAAACCAATTTCGAGGAGCTTGTCGGAGTCCATAAAGGGACTTATGAAGGCGACATACACACCCCGAATCAGATGTAGAGAAGCCTGGTGGAAGCTGCATATATACTTCTTCATCTAAATCTCCATGAAGAAAGGCATTCTGGACATCCATTTGATGCAATTCCCACCCCTTAATAGAAGCAACAGTCAAGAATACCCGAACAGACACCATCTTAGCGACTGGGGCAAATGTCTCATGAAAATCAATACCTTCAACTTGGCGATTTCCGAGAACAACCAAACGAGCTTTATATCGCTCAATAGACCCATCAGATTTGTACTTGATACGATACACCCATTTGCAGCCAATAGCAGTCTTGCCAGGAGGAAGAGTTGTGATAGACCAGGTCCGATTCTTCTCCAAAGCAGCAATTTCAGAGGCCATGGCTTCCCGCCAAACAACATGTTTGACGGCCTCAGAGTAATTACGCGGTTCAATTCCTATTGTAACAGCTGCTAAGAAACAAGCATGGGAAGCCAAAAAATTAGCATTAGATACAAAAGCAGCGATAGGGTAAGGTGTACCTGAGGAATGTGATTTGGAGACGGGTAAAATAGGTGAAAGAGGGGGGTCACAAAGACGAGAGCTTCTGCATATATAGTCACCCAAATAGGCTGGCGGTTGGCGTTGACAAGTGCTCTGCCGAGGCTGGACAACTGGTGGCGGCGGTGTACTCCCCCTGTCGGGAGCAATCGGTGACTGCAGAGAAGAGGGATCAAGAGGTGCCGGTGATGGATCATCAAAAACAGCCGGCGACAGATCAGATACAGCAGGAACAGTAGTAGCCGAATCAGTTTGAAGAAAATGAAAATGATCTTCATGAAAGATAACATCCCTGCTTACAAAAATGTCCTTAGTCTCCAAATCAAATAGACGCCAACCTTTCTTGCCATTAGGATAGCCGATGAAAACTTTCGACTCCTAGAAGCAAATTTGTTTCGGTCTGGGGGAATAACAGAGGCATAACACAAGCAACCAAAGATACGAATGTAATTGTAACTTGGTAACTTATGATGAAGAATTTCATAAGGTGTTTTCCCATTAAGAATTTTCGAAGGTGTCCTGTTGAGCAAGCAGTTAAAACACATTCACCCCAGAAATCAATAGGAAGACCAGCCTGAAACCGCAAAGCTCTAGCAATATTCAAAAGATGCCGGCGTTTTCTTTCAACCCGCCCGTTCTGCTGAGGCGTATATGCACAAGAGGTTTCGAAGAGAATACCATTGTCGGCGAAGTATGGAATTAAAGGCAAAAAATCGGTCCCATTGTTGGACCGGACACGCTTCACCCGCATAGAGAATTGAGTCCGGACCATTGCGTAAAATTGCTGAATAAACTTAGCAGTTTCAGATTTGGATTTTAGCAAATAAACCCATACTCCATGAGAGCAATCATCCACAATTGTCAAAAAATAACTTGCACCAGTATGAGATGTAGTAGCATACGGTCCCCAGATATCACAGTGAATTAGATCAAAATTAGAGTCGGCTATATTAGAACTGATCGGAAAAGACGATCGTGTTTGTTTTGCTCGAAAGCAGATATCACAAGGTCCATCATAAGAACTAACAGATGAATTAAACATAGGCAAAGAAGATAAAACAACATCAACAAGATGTCCCAAACGCTTGTGCCACAAGAGAGGAAGTGTAGAGGCTACTGCACGGCAACCACGAGCTGGAGAATGAAACCCATGCAGCCAGTAGACCCCGCCTCTTTGTTCACCCGCCCCAATCACATTCCTCGTTTGCTGGTCTTGTATTACACATAGGTGAGGTGTCAAGGAGATAACACAACGCAAGTCCTCAGATAATTGAGCAATAGACAAAAGATTGCAGGAAAGTTGTGGAATATAGAGCACATTAGGAATCTGAATATGCTCAAAACTTAGAGTCCCTCACTGCGTAGCAGTAGAAATATTGTCATCTAGCAAGAGTATGTTGATCGGGTCAATAGAAATAAGGTTCTGTAAAAGAGTGATCTCACCGGTCATGTGATAAAAGGCTCCTGTATCAAGTATCCAAGATCTAGAGATATTACCGGATAATTTTTCGGATGCAGGAGCGCCACTGTTCAAAGAAGAAAAGAGCTGCACAAAAGAGGACCATTGATCAGCATTCAAACCAAGAGCCTTGTGATCTTGAGGGTTGGGCTGGATGGAATTTGCAGCACCGATGGCGGGCTGTTGGGCAGCATTGGCGGCTCCAGAGGGTGCACGACCACGCCCTGAAGACGACCGATCAGCGCGTGAGTCCGAAGTAGATCCCCGACCACGACCAGATTGGGAAGATCCACGTCCAGAACCTTTCTTCTCAAAAAACCAGTCCGGGTACCCATGGATTTTGAAGCACATAGTAATGTCATGGCCACCACTGTAACACCCCTCTCCACAATCACGTAATAATCTCTCACGTAGCAATAAATAAAACGTCTTACAACGGAAGAATTAATAACAATAACAATACTCACTCGGGTGTCACCGGCCATTACTCGCCCATGCGAGCAACGAAGCCAAACTACATCCAACTTCCAACATAAACAAACTACTAACCGCCGTGATAACGAGAAAACTCTTATACATCATACTAAGTCCATACTCATAAACATTGACAAGTGAGCATCTACCCAAATC
The DNA here is from genome assembly GCA_023374045.1 of Limonium bicolor. NCBI lineage: Eukaryota > Viridiplantae > Streptophyta > Magnoliopsida > Caryophyllales > Plumbaginaceae > Limonium > Limonium bicolor. The sequence continues at coordinate 5,033,723 of CM041781.1, read as the reverse complement.
CCAAATATACATAATCTTACCATAATACAATTCACCATCCTTATTGCTATACAAATAAATCCCCTGTGCGGTAATCAAATAAACTCTAATAACCCTGTTCCCGCACTTCGGCTTCGGCGATAACCAACAACCTGCATATGGTGTAGTATCAGCGATAGACGCTGAGTATGCCGGGTCTGGACCCTAATGGTCACTTAGTCATTTTAACCATCTTATTATTAGATTGGTTTCATGCTTTACCATTTTACAGTTATAATCAAAAACTGTAATATACATGTATAATATACATAATCCTCCATTCAAACATTCATAACATTCAACCATCCATCCAATTCAAACAGTCATAAAATATCACAACAACAATTGTATATCGAACGTATCGAAATATTATCAGTATAATGTACAATGTACAATCGCCGTAGCGTACAATTTCCATAGTTAATTTACCTTAGCCTTGTAGGCTCCATCCAATCATGTTTAATTAATACCAGTAGGGCGTCATGTTAAGACAACCCGATAACCTCACCATGGACAGTAGTCCTCCCGTACACACAAAGGTGCTCATTTCACCAGAGGTCCGGAGGCCCTTGACTATTCTCTTATGTCTGGTAAGACGTCCATATAAAAGCCATAGCTACCTGACCCACGATCCAAATAGGGCTCGTTGGGTATAACCTGGAGCGGAATCCAATCGGAAACCCCTCAGTGATCACAAATGCGCAACCAAGTAGTTCGTAAACTACCGGGATTCCTCACCTCAACTCATACCATCTCTCTCTCATAATGTTTAAGATCTGCTCTTAGTCTTATGGAGAATATAATTTATTACCTGGCTGCCCAATGGGTCTCACGCATACCTAGAAGTAATCTAGGTTATATTCATGTTCGAGATCCATGCTCTAGAGACCGACAATGTCGTGACTCGTTCCTAAGTGTTTTACTTAGGTTGCCTTATACTTAATATTAATACTATTGTATTATATCAAGTAACCGTCTTGTTATCACAATAACGCATATGTATGTTTATATAAGTCGATCTATAGTCGACGTAGTGTTAGTCCCGTAGGACGCTCGTGCATAAATAATTAATGCAGTAGCACACAATCACATACATGTATCCAAAAACACTTAACACACAAGTGATATCAACCAAATCCGAGCCCAAGGAGTTTCCTTAGGACAACCCGGATCAAACCTGAAATACCCCAAACCTTAATGTGTTAATTAAATATATAATTATAATTTTCTAAGGCTAATTAAGTCTTTAAGATTATTGGTGAAGAAATGAAAACCAAAAAGAAAAAGAAATTCGTAAAAGTCACAAAACGTGAAAATACGTATTTAATTGTTTAGGAGGTACATAACCTTCGTTGGAGTTATAAATATATTTTTATACCTTAATTACATATTAAGAACGTGTGGGAAAAATTCCGGAAGGAAACGGATCTAAACAAGGCGTTAAAACGCTGACGGAGTCTAAAGTGCGTTTTTTGAGAAAACCCGAAAACGTGACTTTAAACAGTTAAATGACCCCGTAAAAATAATAGTTGATTTTATAACAATAATTAAACATTAATGGGAGTTTAATAGCCATTAAAATTAAGGGAATGAGAAAATTCGGTAAACAGTCCCGGTTAGTAAATAGTACTAAACCGGGCAAGTAAACGAGCGTTTTCTGTTAAAAAACGAAAAACGCTCCAGCATGTATATAATAGTGGGCCGGTTTTATTTATGTATACAGCCCACTCACATGTGACTAGTTAACAATTAATTAAGTCAAGAGAGAGTCAAAACAAAGGGCACAAATACCCCTCACTCTCTCTCTCCTTCCTTATTTCCTTTTTCCCCTCTCTCTCTCCTCTCTTTCCTCTCTTCTCTCCCAGCCGGTCCCTCCTCTCTCTCTGCCGATGGAACTTCCCAACCAAGCCAACAATGGCTTCCTCCATTCTTCTTCATCCCCAAGCTCCATTTGAGCTCCAATCACAAAAATAATTACATATTCTTCTTCCTCTCATCCTCCTCTATCATCCTCTCTTTTCAAAATTCCAAAAGGATGAAGTTGACCTCCATGAGTTTTCACCATTTGAGGAGAAAATGGCACCAATGAGAAGCTTGGAGCCTCCTCTTCTTCTAAGGTAAAGATTCCAAGAAAAACGCATCTTTCCTTCATCTCTTGGTGTAATCGATTTTCACCATTGTTGATACCTTGTTTTTCTCCTTGTTTTTGAGCTCCAAATTAATCCTTCAATGGTGGAGTAGTTTCCTTCTTGATTCAAGGGAGAAAATCCCTCTTAAAAGCTTCAAAAGGTAAACCCTAATTCTAGTCCTTTGATTAAATTGAGTTCTAAGGGTTTAGATAATTAATTGTGTATGTTTTGTGTTCTTGGGTGTTGGGATGGAGTTTGGAAACTCCATACCCTCTTAACCGATTTTTTGGAGAAGGTTTGGAGCAAGAGGGGAATTTAAGAGACTTGTGAAATTTAAGGTAAGAAGAACTACCTTAAACTTTGTTTATAAATTGTTTAAGTGTTTGGGATGGGTAAACAAATTAATGAACCCAAAATTATGGATTGGAATATATGTTGGAATGTGTTTAGTTGGTTTTGGAGGAATTTGTGAATTGATGTTGAGTTGAGGGCCTTAAGAGCCAAATGTTTTGAGTTTGAGATTTACATTGTGGTTGTGGAGAGTTATGGTGATTATGTTGTTGATGATGAAATTTGAGGAATTGTAATGTGCTGTTAGGACCCTTGAAAGGGTGTGGCTAGATTAGGAATGAAGAGGTTGTTTTGATGATAATGATGAGGATGAATATGTAAAGATTTTGGGGAAGTTATGTCAAAATTTCATTGGGAAATGGGTGTTTGATGATGTTTTATGGATGAGAGGACTAAGGTGTTTAATTGGGTTGTTTAGTGTTGAAATGAGTGAAGTTTGGTTTTGTAATGGTGGATAAATAAAGGAGTTAGGAGAGTGCAAGAATGATAGCAAAATGGTGCTAGATGACTTGGGAATTTAGTGAGTGAGTATGGGTTTTTGGGATTGTAGACATAGATAGAAACTGCCTCTGTTTGCTGAATTTTTGGGTGCGTCCGAACTTCCGTCCGGACTTGGAAGTTCGGACATGCCCCGTCGTTTTCTAAATTTTCCGAGTTTTGAGTTGTGTCCGAACTTCCGTCCGAACTTGGAAGTTCGGACACTTGAAAAATTTTCCCAGGTTAATTTGCTTCGACTTGTGTCCGACCTTCGTGTCCGGACACAAGTTCGGACAGGTAGAAATTTTCTTCAGTTTTGGCCTCGACTTGTGTCCGAACTTCAAAGCTCGGACACAAGTTCGGACATAGTGTAATTTTGAGCAAAAATTTTGTTTAAAGGTAGGAAATGATACCCACTGATGGAGATTGATAAGTAATGATGTTATTAGGTTGTTAAGGATATGTTAAGTAAGTTGTAATGGTAATTAAGTGGTGAAGAGTTGTAGTAAAAATGTGAAAGTAACAAGTTAAAAATGTAAAGTTATAAAAACTACCGAACGGGGTTAAACAGGGGCGCATTAGACGTTAAAAATTATATTACCCCGATATTAATGAAGATAGTTATAATGTTACCAGTTGTTCAAAGATTTTCAAGGAACATGTGATGGCACACTAGAGTGCACCTTCGGTGACAGGTATGGTTTTCTTGCAACCTGTGTCCTAACGGATTACCGGCTTGTATGCCAACATGTTTTTCTGTGTGTTTGCCACCTTGCAAGATAAAGCATGAAATGAGTTTATAGTAATTCATTATTGTGGCGTAATCAATTCCGATACCGCTTAACCTTAATTATGTGTTAAATAATAGTTAGCCGACCTTAGGTTCACATAAGAGATCGGTATTCGGAATAAACGTCCCAACCCACGGGAACGTTCTAACTACGGCCATCCGTGTGTGTTATTGTATGTTGTGACAATGTGTGATGTATGTGTCTTGTTTAATGTGTTGTTGATGTTGGATATGATCCATGTTTGTTAAAAAGGGATAATACTCCCCTTATGTGTCTAACCGAGTTAGTAACCCTAAGCGATGTATGTATGTGATAAGTTCCATAAGGGAACCTCTAAATAATAAGTATATTTTATGTATGGAGAGGAATCCGGGTGTGCCGTCGCGCGTGTTGTTTGGGAGTTAATACATATATGTGAATTAACTCCCATCCTGTTATGTTAAGGGTTGTTTTCTTCATTGGATTCCGACCTCCCATTAGCTTAGCCAAAGCTTACCTACCCGACCTCCATATCGGGCTAGGAGGGAAATTATGTGTAATGTTGTTAGGGTGTTGACGCCTATGTTGCCTCGACTCCCTCTCTGTTATGTTATGGTGTTCTTCCTCCTGGAATTACAACCACCCACAAGCTTAAACCAAGGCTTACCTACCTCATCACTATTGGAGTTAGGGGGAAATTGTGTATGTTGTGTACGGTCCTATATGAGGCCGCCACTCAAGTAAAGAAAATGTATGTATGTTGTGCTCGGGCTTATATCACCCGGCACTCCCTAAATGAAGTTCATGTACTCTAAGAAGAGTGAAATTAAGTTGTGTATGTTATAAAGTGAAGTGTGTTGTTATGTTGAGTGTGCTAACCTTGCGTATGTATTCATTAATGGATGTTGCTTATAAGCATGATGTGTGTATGAGTTTGTGCATGTTTGAAATAAATCAACCGCATGCTAAGACGACAAATAGTTGTGCGTGGCCCGGTAGCATGTGGGCTGCGGGATTACCATACCAGCAAAGGTGCTGACCCCTTTGGGGGCTCCCATACTTTTCAGGTACAAGGAATTGGAAGCGTTCGAGAGTAGGACGGGGTAGTTGTATGTGGTAGTCATGAGATTTGTGGATGTGTTATAGTGTAGTGAGACCGAAGATGTATCGGCGTTAGTTGGTAATTACTCGGTACAGTGTAATGTAAGTGTATAATGACTGTTGGACGTGGAAGGGATTTATGCGTAGTCGCTCGGGAGTTTAGTCCATCAGGACGGTACGGTGTAAGCATGTTAGCCTTGTTAGCCACGTGGGTGGCTAACGGCGTGTAACACCAAGGAGTTAAGTATGTTGTGAGTTATGAATTCCGCTGCGATATGATATTAAGTGTGTTATTTGTAGTTGGGTGTTACAAAACCCCTTACATACCGTCACCAAGACCTAGGATGCGCAGTGTAGACCACTAGCTCGTCAAGCGTCCTCGTCTGAAGTATGATCTAAACGGTAATAAAACTATAAGTTAGTCTCCATGACTAACTACATCCGGTATCTCCGAATAATGAGTAACCCCGACAGTTCATCCCCGTATTTCTACTGTTATTTGTTACGGGTTTCTCTAAACCAGTCGACTTTGTTACTAAACTCGTATGTCAAAATATTTCGACTGTTAAGTTTAATTCATTATATTTCTTAAATCTTATCCACCATTAAACTTAGGTATATAACCTATAGTTGCATGTATGCATGCATAACTGTATTATATTGTATTATTTCCCACCATCCATTATAATACATTGTATTATATAGTCCATTATCTTAGCAAATTATATTTGCATTCAAAAACTCATAACATATAGTTTGTAACTATTTTTTTTGTAATAACCACCACCATTATATTATATGGTTTCCAACCATAATATATACCCATCCTTATATACATTATTCTTGTATATGTATATATTTACCCCATAGGTAAGTTTCATGAGTTATAAAACTCTTATATCATATGTTACATTTTATCATCTTATATTAGATGATTATTCCCGTTAGTTGTATTATATTATACAACTTATATTAAGATTATTATCCTAATATTATGTAACATTTTATGTTGTATAATTACAACTCCTAAGGTTTAATCAACAAACACCTTAGTTTATAAATCCTATTTATTTATAGTTTGTCACATTATTTAATGTGAATATCCTTACTTATATTAATTCCATTAAAACCATTAACATTATGTAATGTTATACCATATATTAATATCATATAATATGATATCTTTATTTCCTTTAATTTATAACCTAAAGTTTTTATACAAAACTATTTATTATTGCCGCATGGGCACCATATAAAAAAACCATATTCTTTTTCATATACCATAGTTTCCTTTATTTACAAATTCACCCCATTATTTATACCATGTTATATATATCATATAATATAACATTTTAACTTATAAAATGGTATAACCTATGGTTATATTTTTGTAAAATTCCGAACAGACCTACCAAATTCCTATAATTGCCATTTGGCCCAATTTATAACATATAGTTTTATAATATCATTAAAACTATATATTATACACACATCTTAATAAATACTCTTATATAATTCTAAAAATCACCAAATTTCACCAAAGGGTTATAATTACCCTTACTAACCCATATATAATCGGTATTTATAATTCCACCACATATATTTCTCCAAAGTGTCATAATGACATAATAACTATATATTATACATATATAGTTTATTTTAATTCCAAAAACAACACAATAAATTCCTAAAAATTCCTAATAGCCCATGGGTGTTTATAATACCATTATACACCCTTAACTTTCGGAAATAACATATTTACCACATATGTTATAAAATTGTTACAATAAAATACTTATCTTATTATAAAACCTTAAATAAGTTATCTAACTTATTTAATTTGGTCAAAACCTACCATATGGTCAAGGTTGACCACCTTAATATTTCCTTGACCATTAATCTCCACATATTACGGTTTATACCCATATCTTTTCAAAAATTACCGTTTAACCCCAAAACTTCATATAATCTTATAATTTTTATTTAAACTCATTTAAACCTCTAATTTTCGGCTATATCCTTTTATAGCCCCCAAATTTAATTTAATTTCACCTAAGACCCCAATTCCTTGCGGTAATAATTATATATCACCTAAACTTAATTAAAAGCTTATAAATGCATAAATAAAATGGCCTAAAGTACATGGCCTTATTACAACATTAGCTTAAAATGAATTACACATAAATGCCAAAAATGCATTAAACTCTCGGCCTTACACACATCTTTTCCTTATTTACCAATTTTCCACATAATGACTTAAATTTGACAATTATGTTAATTAATTAGTTATAAAATTTACTAAACCATTCCTTAATCACCTAAGGTCAAAATAAGACCTTAATACCTTGTTCACTCACGACACTATTATACAAATATGTATAAGCACATATTAATATACCAAGTGAAGGTTTAAGTGATTTATACCTTGTTTTTGCCATGTATAGGCCTTCTTTGGCCACGGCTGTATGGAGATAATTTTTCCACAGCTTAGTTTACATGTTTTCAAACAGCAATTAAGGCATGATTAGTCTCCAAGCAAGATCTAACCATAAGAAGTGTTTAATGTCAATTTTCAAGGTAAAATTTACCTTAAAATACCAAGGTAACCAAGGTTGAATTCGGCCTGTATTTACAGTAGGTAAAGATCATTAAAAGAGATACTAAAACCAAGCTTTAAACTGGTATAACTCAGATTAGAAGATGGCTAATTTTTACCTTGTTTAAAGTGCCTAAAATGGTGTTTTTGGCTTGGATCTGGATATACCTTGAAGCTCTTGATATACCAACTGAATAGTATGTTAAGAAGAAGATAATAAGGCTAGGAACAAAGTTTCACGCCGAATTTGAAGGAATCAAAAGATATGTGCTTAAAGCACATTTTTATACCTTAAGAACAAGATTAGCTTTCTCCACCTTCTTCCCTGTAATGCCGAGATACACCCTCCATTTAACCTCCAAAACAACCTAAGAACATTGATGGAATTGGTTTGATCTTAGCCCATGGAAGAGGTAAGAATTGTGAAGAAAATGAACATAAAATGACTAATTAAGCTTACCTAGGTAGCAAGATGTTCTTCTCTGCCTATGGAGTGTTAGCCACGGTTTTAGAGAAGCAAATGGAGAGGATGAATCTGCTGGTGTCGGCAGGCAAGAAGGCAAATGAAGAATAAGTGAGCTAATATGCTTTTAATGACATTATTTGTTACTTTTTGGAATAGTACTTGATGACTCATGATAATAGCTGGCTAATTGATTAGATATGCTGATTGAGTGGGCATGACAGCACATAAGGGGTGGCAGCCCTTGGTCAATACCATGGGTGACTTTGACCATGGTCAAAGGTAAGTATTAAATGTTATTTTTTTTTGTACTATTCATACTAAATTGCCAATTTTGATTTTATTTTAAACTTTGATTTAGACTTATATATAGTCTATCATGTCACATTAATGTTATAAAGAATAAAATTTAGTCTTTACAGTGACAAAAGTCATTATCTTAGAGCTCATACACAAAAACGTGCTTTAAGGATTTTAGTGCACATTTTGAGTCGCGGGGTGTTTTTGAGCTCTGTTTCTTTGAGAACAGTTTTGTTGTGTTCCTTACATGATATTTGATCATGGAATCCAATTTTATATCATTTAGAGGTCATTAGACCTATTAGGCTTTCTTAGAGCACATTTTTGCCCTACTTGACCTTGAAGCATGAAAATGCTTGTTCTTTGTGTTGGAGTGTTGTCCAACAATTGTAATATGTTTAGTTATGTGTTAATATGCTTAGGACAAATTTTAGGTCCTAAGAAGTTCATTTGGGTATTTATTACCCTAAACAATCAAAGGGTGCAATATCTTGCTTTGTGTTGACCACTGTTGTTCTCAGTTGACTTTTAAGGCATGTTTAGGCCTTAATCAATGTGATTATATGTTTAATCTATGTTTTATTAGTTTGGGGTATTTCAACCACGTCCACAATGGGTACAATTCAGCAACTTTTTATCAACCGGGGGTGGAGAAATACGGCTCGTTGAAGAAGAACGTACAACAAAGGCCTGAGCATCCTGCTGCGTTTCACGGTCCTTGACGGTGGATTTGAGACACTCTTCTTGTCGAACCAGAGCATAAATCCGAGACAAGGGCAAGAGGGGATCATGCGCCATAAGATTGGAGCGTAAAGAGCCAAAGTGAGTGTCATCAAGACCAATCGAAAATTGGTGGATGCGTTCCTCATCCCGGGCCTTGGAGAGACAAGTATTCATATTACATGAACAGTTGTTGCATGTGCAGGTTTCTAATGGAACGTTAGAAGCAAGCTCATCCCACAACTTTTTGATTCGGCTATAATAGGCTTCAACAGATTGTCCGTGTTGTCGGCAATTGGCGAGATCAACACGGATTTGAAGAATTTGCGGACCGTTGCTAACACAAAACCTTTGGCGGAGATCATCCCACAACTCCTTGGTGGTCTCGAAATAAGTGACGGAAGACCGGAGAGAGGGCTCCATGGATTGAACGATCTAACCTTTGATCATGGAGTTGACGGAAGGCCAATAATCAGCCTCGGGGGTGTCGATGGCGGGTTTGGTGAGAGTACCGTCAACAAAGCCAAGTTTGCGCTTTGCGATAAGAGCGTTTTGCATACTAGTGTTCCAATCCTGGTAATTATCGCCTTTGAGGAGGATGGGACAGATGGTTAAGCCAGGATGATCGGTTGGGTGAAGGTAGTATGGAGAGTTGGGTTTAATGGTGGAGGCTGCGGCGGCCTGGGCTGCGATTAACTCCTGTTGAAGGGCGGCGATTTGAGCAGTGGCGGTGGCGCCGGAGTGGTCACCGGATTCTACCATGATAACGGCGTAAGAGGTGGAAAGGGGAAACAAAGATTTAGGTTTGAATCGAGGGCTCTGATACCATGATAAAATATTTAGGTAGAGTAGTTTGCAGGGTGAAAGTATGATTATCTCATTCTCATTAGGAGTATTTATACAGTACATAAACTTGGGCTTCAAGCCATGACTCTTCCATTTTACCTCTACATATTCTCATTAAACACAAATAACTTCATAACCCTTCATGTTCTCATTAAACACAAATAACTTCCTAACCCTTCATGTTCTCATTAAACACAAATAACTTCCTAACCCTTCATGTTCTCATTAAACACAAATAAGAATATCCTCTAATAGTTATTGAAATGAGTTAGTAAGCTTAGGAATTAAAATACAAATAAATGGTGGAAGTCAAATTCTAAAATACGGGTTATGTTGATAGGTTAGTAACTTATATGAGGTATTATCTTTGATTATACGGTTGAATGGATACGTAAAATTTAATTGGTTAATAAATCATCAAAATTTATAGGATAATGGAACAATACTACCAAATGTATTATGACTATCGTTTTGGGAGTTGAGTTATATAATGACCGACTTTAAATGGAAAAGGGTCATAAAATATTATGGTCATCAGATGATAAGTAGGCTTAATTTTTAAGGCTTAATATAAGTTAATTTAATAGGGGTTTTCAAATAGCCAATTGTAAGCTAATATAGTTCTAACTTATATACACCAGTATAAGAATACCTTATATATAAGAATTGGTACTACTACTATAATCTATTCAATAAAAAGGGAATGCTTTGGGAGTATTTTATCAGCAATAATGGTTGGACTTTTAAATTCAATTAGGAGGAACAAACAAATAAAATATTGGTATAAGTTATTTGGTCAATTAATAGTTAATGGCATGCTATGTTTAAGCCATGTATTTAGGCATTCTTATTTTGTTTATCTAAAAGCTTTAAATAATGATTATTGAGTTTTTGAAGAGGATTAAATAAATTATATGAATTCTGGTGCAAAATATAATTTTAGTGAACAAAAATCACTTAGGGATATTTTAGATTAATGTTAGTAACTTTAGGTGTTGCTTGAATTAAGAATAAAGTTATAATGTGTTTCAAATAAATTATAGACTTTCTAAGTATCTAAATAAACAAAAGAATTATTTATGGGGTCAAAACATAATTAAATAAAATATACGGCACCAAATAGAATTGAAAACAAGAGGAAACATTTTTAAGGATTTTAGAAACATATAATATGAATTTTATGAAATTAAGGTGTTAAGTGTAAAAATAGAGAATTAATTGGGAAAGTTTTGTAAATAAAAACAAATCTGGTCAAAGGGATAGATCAGGTGGTCAAACTTGACCACATGTGAGGGTTGACCAAATTAAAAGGATGGAAATAATTATTTTGGGTATTTAAAGAAAAATTAAGTCAAAAATATTATTTGTAAAAAGAAATGGGGTAATTATGTAATTACCGAGAATTAAGGGGCTGGAATAAAATTATAAGAGCCCTAGGGGCTGTTACGAAATTTTAGAAAAAATCTGGGTTGGTTTTGTGATTTAATAAATTAAGAAGTATAATATATAGTTTAAATATTAAAATGTAGCATTATAAAAACTTAAGGGGTTAGAATGTAATTAACCAAAACTGTGGGTCAAAACCGAATTATAAAGACCATGGGGGTCTGTTCGGTAATTGGAGAATTATTTGGGAGGTTTTTAGAATTAAATAAACTATTATGTATAATGTAAAGTTTTGGTATTAGATTGTAAGTTTATAAAATAAAAGTGGGCCCAAGTATAAATAATGAAAGTTATGAGTTAGAATATAAAAACCGAACAAAGGGCCTATTAAGAATTTATGAAATTTATTGGGTTAGTTTTGGTATTTTAAATAATTAGATTGTATAATATAAAGTTTAGATTTATTTGTAAAGATATAAAGTGATATGGGTTAATGTGTAGTTAAAAAGAATTGGTGTGTGAAAGGAATAAAATGTTGGAAACTTAGGTGCTGTTCTGCAATTAACTTAAAGAATAGAAAACTATAGGTTAAAAGTTAATAAGAGAATAAATATCATAGTATATGATATTAGGATGTTTTTGTAAAATTTGGAAAGTTGATGTGATAAGAAAATAAATAATGGGAGATATAAGGTATAGGCGAGAATATTATGAATCTTGGACTGATTTATAATATAAGGTTGGAAGATATCATGAGGTGACATTGAAATATAGTTGGTTGGAAATCAAATGGAGATTAATAAGGAATTACATGGGTATTAGTAGTTACATGAAATAATGAACTACTTGGAAAAAATGTGAATTATAAAATAAAGGTTACAATACAAAGTTACAACCTTATAACCTATCGGATAATACACGGTCATTGTGACATATAAATATTATCAAGTTAAGAGTTGTTGGGATTAGTGAAGGAATCGTTATGAGAATGGGAAGATAAGTACTCACATCAAATAATGAAATTATATATATACTTACAAGAGTTATAATGTAAGGTTGGAAATCTTATAAAATTGAGGAGAAGATATAATGCACTTCAAGCTTTATAAGTGACATTATTACATACTAAGGTTACACCATTATTAAATCAAGTGTGAGGAATAGCACTTATAAATGTTGTAGTACCCTCACATGAAATGACGAAATAATCCATATAATAAACAAGGATTATAACCCATATTAGTCAATATGAATGTATAATGTTAAATAGAAGTGATTACCTGGTCACATGGAATGTTGATGAGATATGTTGTAAGGTGGGAATGGATTAAATAACTAAGGAGAAGTCAAGGTTGGATTGCATTAAGATGTTGAACTAATACGTACGAAAACAATAACGTATGTATGTAATGTACTTATAACTATGTATAAGTGCATGCTACCTATGAGCTAACAATATAAAGTCCATGAAAGGAATTAAAATTCTAAAGAGATAAGTAGATATCACCTTGATACTCTTAGTTTTAAAAAAACAATTAATCCCGAACCTAATAACAACCCGAAAGAGGTAATTAACCAACTAGGGGTTAATCGACAGGAAGGGATTAATATTAATATGGAACATTTAGAAGGACTCGATACCCAAGTATTAATATTTAGAGTCACTTATTCCAGAGTACATTGAGGTAGAGGATCAATAGGAGTAGCGGGTTGACGGTCGCGGGGTCGGCGTCTACTTCTCAGAGCTAGCAACTACTGGTGTACGGTATGTTGGATTGTGTGGTCTGAACCCCTGAGGACTTCCTCGGGTTTGGATAGAAATTGTGTGCTAAATGCTTAAGAAAGATATGCATGATGAAACTTGTGTTATGTGATTTTTATATATGCTCGACGATCAAGCATTTTATTATTGCACGCGTATGTCTTTCGGATGCTATAATACTTTATATCACGCGACTATGATACTAGCAAGGATGGTGAAACGTAATGAGGTACGACAATGTCGATAACTACTCTAATTACCTAAGACTTATAACTTAGGAGAAAAGATTCGGTATTACCGATCTTAGAGCATTGGCACATAACATGAATATAACTTAGATTATTCCTAGGTATGTGTAAGACCTTACGAGGCATCGAATAAATAAAATTTATTCTCCAAAGAACTCAAAACTAATAATGGTGAGTCGGTTAAAATGATTAACTATGGAGAAATGGTGGATGGTGTGGTGGTGTGGTGTATGTACGGGAAATCCTGGTCTGCATCCGTTCCAGCAGGTTGCGCAGTGTGATCACCAGAGAGGATCCAAGTGTGGAACCTCTCGTTGAGGAAATCCAATTGATCGCCTTAGATCGGTTGGCAGAGGGTGCTACTGTTTGGCACACGGCTACGGCCATATGGACGTCTCTCTCTCGAGACACAGGGAAGCCCAATGGTCTCTGATCATTGGCAATAGGACTACTGTCCAATCATAATAAAACTTGGTGAGGTTAATGGGAATTTGTCCATCTAACGAGACACCCACAAGATAATAAGAGTGTTGGCGGAAGCGGGGCTTCTAGTGATGGTAATAAACATGAGAGTGCGACTTTCGACTCGACGACTTAGTCCTTGCTTAAGGATTAAAGTGGATTATTTAATGTGTAGATGTTATATCTTTTTTGGTGGTCTATCATTATCTTGTATGAACTACTGGGTGTTTACATTTCCGCACTTACAGTTTTATTTCTACTTGTAAATCGGAACAGCATGTAAATTGGACGACATGTTAAGATGGCCAATTAACCTAAGTAACCTAAAGGGTCTAAGATAACACAGTTTAACATACTCGGACAAGCGCTGAGCCCTCCATGGGCACCAACATTTTATTTGCAGGTGTTTGACGCGACCACGGAGCGCGAGTTTTGGGTTATTTTGGATTCGGCGGTATGTGTAGTTGAATTGATTTAGGGCGTTTTTAGATTTGTCATAGATATTGTTGGCATTATATTAAATATGCCAACTCACGATTGTTACAAACTCATACTTAGACGCTTACTAGTTCCCAGGACAGCACTTGAATTTATTTTTGGCCGATTGGCGTGACAAGTTGTTGGTAAGTGTTGTGAGTTGTGGGAATCTCGTAATCACTACAGATGGATGGTTAAGTAGTTGGATGGATGATTGTGACACCCGCCTAGTTAGTGAGAGAGTTCCGTTGTGAATGTTGTGATTATTGTATTTTAATTACTGTTACGAAACGATCACGGTAAGGGTTAGGGTTAATAGACGGGGGTGTTACACTAAGGGAGTAGTAGTTGTATGCTAAGTCGTCCAAATGAAAATTCTGGTTGGATTGAGTAGCATTCCTAGGTATATTGTACTAGAGATGTTATATCTTTGGACCCGTCTAAGGTTCAGGCTGAAGGAGTGGCTGAGACCGAGTAACTTGACAGAGGTCCGTAGTTTCCTGGGCTTGGAAGGATACTACAGAAGGTTCGTGAAAGACTTTTCAAGGATAGCGAGGCCGCTTACCAACCTTATGAAGAAGGTGGTAAAATTTTAGTGGGACGATGATTGTGAGAAGGCATTTCAGGCACTAAAGGAAAGGTTGACCACAACACCAGTGTTGACCTTACCTTCAGGGACCGAAGGATTTGAGGTGTTCAGCGATGCATCTAAGTACGGGTTAAGCCACGTTCTGATGCAGAATGGGAAGGTGATAGCTTATGCTTCGAGACAGTTGGAATTGCATGTTAACAATTGGGCTAATTAAGCTAAGAAGTTTAAAGGTCATGAGGATCATATAGTAGCATGCTCAGCAGTTGTGCTGAACCTTAATGACCACATATTACAGGTGCATGATCGAAGACAAAACTGGAGCGTGAGAATTTTTGGGAAGACTTAGTGGTATACCTTACCGTTTTTACCATAGGCTTTTGCTAGACTTCACCCAAATTATGGTATTGGTTTAGGTAGACTGCTCACTGTTCTTTTTGGAAATTAAGTATTGTAAACTTGGATTGTATTATGTCTCTGTCATCACTGTGGTTGTGGATTAAGTTTATGTGGACGCTTTATTACTCACATGGGTGGGTAATGGCGGTAACACCCGCTTTTTTTATTGCGACAGGCTTTTAATTTCCGCTACGACTCGCTTATTCGATTTTGTTAAGCACAGTAGTTTATATAGGATTATGGTAAATTATAAGGGATTACGAGTAGGGGTGTTACAATGAGGACCAAATATCCCCACCTCTTAAAAAACAAAGGTATGTTGAATTTCAAGGACAACTTTTAATGGGGGAAGCATGTAATGTACCGAAGAAAAAAGTACAAGATTATATTATATAAATATTTAATATATATTCAGAAGATGAATTTTATGTATATTTTATTGTGAGGAAGTTAGCAAATTAAGTATATTTGGCCCATTATAATGTATAGGGTTTCTATAAAAGGAGTCTAAACCCTACA
This sequence comes from Limonium bicolor, assembly GCA_023374045.1. NCBI lineage: Eukaryota > Viridiplantae > Streptophyta > Magnoliopsida > Caryophyllales > Plumbaginaceae > Limonium > Limonium bicolor. The sequence continues at coordinate 5,018,110 of CM041781.1, read as the reverse complement.
CTACCTATATCAGAAAAATATACTGGCATCTTCTCGTTAGTGTCGCCGCAGCCTAGCAATTGTGTGGGACGCTCACACATTACTCGGTGCAGTCATGTGTCATGACGGAAAAAGAAGACATGTCAGCACTTTTTGAACAGTTTAATCTTATATTAAAGTAGAGAGCTGGAACAAACAGAGACGCGCGTTACGTAAATGATTAAAGAACAAACACCATTTTGTTATCATTAAATAATTATAACTTTTAAAATATAAGTTCAAAATGTAAAAACAATTATACCATTGTTCATCTAAATTCAAGCTCTTCAAAACAAGACCAGTCATGGATATGTTTTGACAACTTTAAAAATTTATGTTAGTTACATGTACATATCAGCATATATCAACGACACTTATGGTTTACCACATACAGTTTAAAATACATCATATAACATTAATAATACACCACAAAACAATAATGATTCAGTATTTGTTCAGAAGTTTGTTATCTAATTCACCACTTATTAGTTAATGAATCATAATATCAATTTCAATGAATCATAATATCAAATTTAATGAATCATAATATCATTTTAGTGTATCATCAGTAACATATATATATATATAAAATTTTAAACAATAATACACACAAAACAATGTTTGATAGTAAGAAAAATACATGATTGTAACACCCCAACCGCTAATCCTTTCATTATCCTCTAATCATTCCCATAATCGTCTTACTCGCAGCGGAATACTTACCTACTCCCGGCGGGTGATACAACGCCGTTAACCATCCAAGGTTAACAAGGCTACTACTGCTTATCGTATCGGTCTGATGATTAGAATAAATTGCATACATACTACTTACTTTACAATACCAAATACTTACTTACATTTGATTACCGAGTATCCAAGTTATACGAATTACATACCAAGACTACTTCCCAAAAATGAAGAGTTTATACATCCTCTCCTTACTATCCAATTACGAATTCATTATCCAAAAAGGTGTACCACATGGTACACCGGCTACTCAAAAAGGCCTTAGCCGTGTACAACTCGGTACACCATCCCAATCCTACTAACTACCAAAAAGAATGACATCCGGTCCGTACTCTACCTTCATGCCTCGCGGGTACCTGTGGAGTAAAAACATTCCCCCGAGGGGGTCAGCTTACGCTGAATATGATAACCGCATACCCCGCGTACTAGCGAGGGTACGCCAACTAATTGGTCGAATACATGCGGTTCGTTTCATTCATACATACATACATACATACATGCTTTATATACCATTCAATACATTCATTTCACAAAGCATACATACATACAATACATACAAGGAAGACAATTCAAGTCAACCGTTCATACTTACCCATACTCACCGCATTACGGAGATACAATTCTCCAATACATACAAAGGTCTGGTTAGCCTCATTACACACCCGGGTTAATCGGGTGTTCAATACTCTTTTACTCTGGTCAATGACTTACAATAGTCAAGACCAATTCCATACAATACTTACTTCTTACATACTTTACTTCCAGTTAAGTCGGTATGACCTCCGGGCAGGGATTACTACATCCCACCACCGGGCTTTAGGGTGGCCCACTAATCCAGGATGCTACCCATTCAAGGGAATTGGTCCAAGGAAAAGATTATAGCCAGGATTTGGATCCAACCTCTTGTGTCTCCTTATCCTCACGCGTGGCCGAAACATATCGGGCTTCTACTCATTCCATTTTACTCATTACTCATGTTAGGAGTTAGATCGTTAGGAATTAGTAGAAGTCCATACCTTCTTTCCATACATCAATACAATACACAAGTACTCATACTTACACATACACTTCATTCTCATTCATTCATTTCATGAATTATACAAACTAAATGTTCAAGAAGATACACAAGAACAAAATAGTCCAAACACAATTATGTGCAATAAGTCCGATTCGTGCAATTATCTTATTGGTGATCACATAAGCACACAAATCGGGGTAACCAAGTTAGGATACAGGGCATGAAGAAATCATACCGTTCACCGTCGTATACGTACTACCGGGTTCCTTCGAGGACCAACTATTTGATTCCTATACATACATGAAGTAGTATGATCAATGATCTATTATTGATCTAACTTACTCCTTCATGATACTTTCAATATTTACTTGCTACTTCATTATTTTCTTACTTGATTATAAACCATTCTTTTCTTTACTACTTCTTAAACTTGTTTCCTTACTCGTTTACTTACTTTCTTACCATTACTACTTCGTTAATGGTGTATTACTACATACATATGCTTATATGTGTATAGGCATATATATATATATATACATGATTACTATAATCATATAATAAAACATTTTTTTTGTTTTGACTCGACCGAACTTGCAAGTCCGGTCGCAAGTTCGGTCCAAGTCAGTAAGCTACATCGTGTGAAAATTTCAGGGCTGACCGACCTTGCAAGTCCGGTCCCAAGGTCGGTCAATTCTAGTAAGTTTCGTATGTGAAAATTTTAGCCCGACCGACCTTACAAGTCCGGTCACAAGGTCGGTCCATTCCAGTAGCTTGCATTACGGGAATTTTTCTGGCCGACCGAACTTGCAAGTCCGGTCGCAAGTTCGGTCCATTCCAGAAGGTTTCTTGCTACGGGAGAAACTTTCTGGTCCGACCGAACTTGCAAGTCCGGTCGCAAGGTCGGTCGATTCCAGAAGATTTCCCGTCTTTGTAAATCTGGGCTCGACCGACCTTGCAAGTTCGGTCCTAAGGTCGGTCCGGCCCAGTACTTCAGTTTAAAAATCTGTTTTTGGGTGTTTTCTTTACCCATTGTTTCCCCAATCTTTACCAATACTTTCCTACATGTTTACCACTCATTTAGATGTTCTAAATCACCTTAATTCATCCACCCAACTTGCTACTCAATTCCTACACAACTTACACCAATTTTCATCATCTCAATTCAACACTTACATTATTTTTCTTCACACTAATGCTACAGATTTTGGTTTTCCACATTATGCTACAGATTTTTCCCTCAACACTTATCCTCCAATACTCCCTCATCCAATGCCACTCTTAGCATCTTAAATACATTAACTCACAACCTAATTCCATCCCATTTACAAACTCATATTCAAATCTGTTACAAGCTACTAAACCACTCATTTTAAACTCTCCAAAATCTGTTCCAAATGTATCTAAGTCCTCAAATTCCTAGATAAAATTCGACATAGTCTCCCCTATAATTCTTACTTGCTCACACACCATTTCAGCTCACAAATTGCTCATTCACATACCTGTTTATTCAATACACTATACACACCGTTCAACACTACTACAACAACAATAAAATTCCTGCACACATACACATACTACCCATGGTTTTCCCAAGCTTTTAAACATCATTTAAAAACTTCAAAACTGTTACAACTTCATTACTCATTATACTACAATACACTCACTACTCATTACTCAATTCACTACTCATTTTACTACTCCAAAAACTGTTACAATACTACATACAAAACTAGCTCAAGGTAAAGATAATTACCTTGTGTTTCTAGTTTTCTTTCTTCCTTTTTCCTTCTCTTCCTTTCTTTCCTTCTTCTTTGTTCTTCCTCACACAATGCACAATACTACAACCACCATACCAATACACACTACCATTTAACATTCATTTTTGCACTAACCCTAGAATTTAAATGTTTTAGGGTTTAGAAATGAGTATTACCTTCCAATGAATGGATGAAGTTCTTGACTAGCAAGAGAACAAGATTCCTAGCCCAACAAGAGAGCCAAAATCGGCTGGAACAAAGAGGGCCAAGAGTTCAAAAACTGAAAATCCTTGTAATGCCAATGAGAGCTAGAAATGAAGGATTTTCGAAATTCTTTTTACCTCAAGATGATAAGGAGGTGAAGGTGCTTCTAATGGTGGACTTGAATCTTCAAATGGAGAATACCCACCGAAATGAAAGTGGTCGTTTTCGATTTTTGGAAGGATGAAAATGTTCTCCTTTGCGAGGGGATTCCAATGGTATAATTTTTGTTGAGTTTGGAGAAGATTTGAGTGTTCAAAGAGAGGAGAGAAGTGAGGAGTTTTGTGGGGGCTTCATTCCTCCATGTTTGTTGCAGGAGAGGAGGAAAGAAATAAGAAGAAGAAGAAGGTGGGCACGGTGAGAGAGTGAGGGATGGAGGAGAGAGAGGGCCCCTTCTTCTTTTTCTACTTTTCTACTTATTTCTTTTGTCTTTTAGCTAATAAGAGAGAAATAAAGAGAGTGGGGGGAAGAGGAGTCCATCGGTCACACACTCCCTTCTCTACAGATTTTTGACTTTTATTTGCAAAGTGGACACACTAAGTTTGTTTATTTGCATTCTCGCCCCACAACTTCCCGGTTGTTACAGTTTTTACTAACCGGTACCCGTTTTCCGGAATTTTCTCGTTTAATTAATTTTATTGGTTCTAAAGCCCCACTAATATTTATTAGTGACTATTTAGTTGACCAAAATTGTTACGAGTCTATTTGACCCGCTTAAAGTCGTGTTTTCCCGGTTTCCTCGAAAAACGCGCTTTAAGGTTCATTTATGCTTTTAACCCATTTTAAAGGCCCGTTTTCTTCGGGATTTGTTCCCTCATATTTATTTAAGTGTAATTAAGCTTTTAAAAATATAGTTAGCCTAATTAATCACTGTTTTTAATTACGGGGTATTTCAATGATTAATCATATAAGGTTTCAAATACACCATACAACAATAAATAATACACTACAAAACAATAATAATTTTTATCGGTGCTGAAGTTTGTTATCTAATTCACCACTTATTAGTTAATGAAGCATAATATCAATTTTAATGAATCATACCTTCATTTTAGTGTATCATCGCAAACATATAATAATAAAATTTTTACACAACAATACAACACAAAATAATATTTGGTATGCATGAAAAATACATGATTCACCATATAAGCTTTAAAATACACCATACAACAATAATAATACACTACAAAATAATAATGATTTTTATCAGTTCTGAAGTTTGTAATCTAATTCACCACTTATTACTTAATGAATCATAATATCAATTTTAATGAATCGTAATACAAAATTAATGAATCACGTTATCATTTAGTGTATCATCGTATACATGTAATTTTTTTTTAAAAGTTGTCAAAACATATCAATGACTGGTCTTGTTTTTAAGAGTTTGAATTTAGGTGAACAATGGTATAATTTTTTTATTTTGGACTTATATATTAAAAGTTACAACAATTTAAAGTTAATATAATAAAAAGACAGTCTAGTCAGCAAAACAATCCAGTCAGCAGCTGATTGGGACTGCCAAATCACTTCCCACTTCTAACTCTAGTGCGGACCGACCGCGGCTTCAAATTTGTGGTGTCGCCGCTCTCTCCTCATTACGGCTTCCCTAGTACCCCTCTCATTAATTATTGTTAGTCTACAATAGTAGAGTGGAAAAGCTTTCAAAAAGGTTTATCATTAATCAATCATTAGCAAGGTGTCGGTGGTGGTATAACCTCTTCATTAATGAGGTTATGTATATATATATATATATATATAATATATATGATCTTTGATTATGATTGATTGTTGTTCAGTTCTCACAATATTTTCGATTTGGGGCGTGGGTTCATCATCGTTCGACAATTAAGATTTTCTATTTGAGATCCAGTTAGTTTTGGGAAGGACCCACAATATCGGTTTTAGATAATTTAACGTGATCTTTAGTTGTCAGGTAGGTGAAAGATGGATACAATTTGAGATGTGTTCACTAAGAGCATCCACAGCAAGGGTGGAATCCACTCTTGGTGTCAGTAATGCAACAAATTTATAGCTACAGCAGAGTGGATTCACCTACTATTCTCTCTCCTTGTTTCTTAGTTAAGAACTCTACACAAAAGTGGGGGTGTGAGAGAGGTATTTAATTTATCTTTTCTTTTCATCCAAATAGTAAAATATGATTGGTAGTTGGGTGGGAGAGAGAAGAATGAGAGAGTTTGTTATTGTAGTGAAAAGTAAATGGGGAGAATCCTTATTGATTAAATTAATAGTATTTTGGTGATGTGGCACATTGAAATGTGTTAAGAAACTACAAATTCTGACTTGTTGTTGTGATGCTCTAAACTAAAACTTGGTTTCTTAGCCCTGATCAGATTTTTGTACTTCACTTTCTTTGGTTCTCTTCGTATAAATAATTTCTTTATAAGTTACTGTATACTAAATAATTTCCTTATAAGTTACCGTATAAATAATTTCTTTATATCTACATATGTAACTAATCGTGTGGTGATACGCAGCTTAATTGAATATTTCGTAAGATGGGTTTAACAAGAATCAAATACAATAGCCACTCTCCACATTGATGACCTTTTGATTATACATTATTTATTAAGAAGAAAGTGGTGATAAGTTTTGAATCTGATCTTTGTAACAAACTCTACTTGGATTTTTATCTTTATTATAGTTTGACTTCGATTGTTAAAGCCAATTACACCTATTTTCTAGGCTAGGATTTTTAAATATTTTAATGATCATATGTGATCTCTTTGCGGCACTCCATTCCTATTCTTCAAATATTTGAGTGTTTATATGTAGCCTGTTTAACTATACATGGTTATGTTACGGTATCTTGCTTTAACCGTATGTACATTATTTCTTTGTGTAACTAACAATTTGTTTACTGTTTTCTATCGGATAATTTAAGACCTTGATTTGGTGATCGTAAATCCGCGATCGTTATAAGCTATTAAGTGGTATAATTATTTACTATAATTTGGGAACTTCCCTCAATTATCTGTTATTTGGGTATATTATTTTAGATCTTTAGTTACGATTACAAAACTTTGTTTTGGGACCTAGTTAATTGCTTTCTGAGCCGTGGATGACTGGGTCGAGTTATCCCGTAGCGCGTTGTGTACAACGTTCTTCTGTATCTGTATCACGGGCACCTTCTCGTTTTATTATCTGGGTTAATGGACCCATTCTACTATCTGGGGTCGATGGACTCATTCTGTTATCTAGGGTTTTTAGACCCATTATGTTATCTGAGGTCTTCAAACCTAATGTATGCTTTGAACTAGGGTCCCTTAAAAACTTTTTTTCCGATAACGTTCTGATGTGTATAAGATTCTAATATGCTTTAGTGTGATTTGAATTCTGAATTCTGCTTTTGTGCCTACAATACTACTTTTGTATATAATATATAATATATATATATATACTTTGTTATGTTCAGTAAAAGCGTTTTGAGCGTGGCTCTTTTTGTTGATGTTTATTGCTTACTGAGCGTGTGGTTGCTAATCCCTTACCACTTCATCATTTTGCAGATTAATAATTAACCAGCTGGAGGTCCTTTGCTCTTATTTGCCTTTCAAGTTTTACTGTAGTCTTCTACTATTTTGAATTGGTCATATCACCTTATCTTTTGGACCTTATGTTTAGATACTTTGATTTATTTTTCCTACATTGTATTGGGCTTTATTAAATTTTGAAATTGTTTCATTTGCTTATAGTTTATTGAACGACATCTGTAATTTGAATATTGGAAGCCTTGCGTGCTCCTAGTCGTATAAGCACGCGACGTGTCTTGACCTTTAGAACTAGGCCGGTTTTGGGGTTGTGACACTATGTTCCTTGTTCGTAGGCCAGGGTTGCAAAATTACCGTGAGAAGATAGAGACGGAGTAGTATATTCCTTGTTCATAGGCCAGGGTTGCAAAATTATGTGAGTGAAGAGAATGGAAGCTAGAGGCACAGAGCAGTATGTTCCTTGTTCACCAGTTAGGGTTGCAAAATTACTTTGAGTGAAGAGAATGGAAGAGGCACAGAGCATGTTCCTTGTTCGCCAATTAGGGTGCAAAATTTACTAAGAGTGAAGAGAATGGAAGAGGCGTAGTCCATGTTCCTTGGTCGCTAGTTGTGGTTGCAAAATTACCGAGAGAAGAGAATTAGAGAGGCACAAAATAGGTTGCAAAATAACTGCGAGTGAAGAGAATGGAAGAGGCGCAACACATGTGATCCTTGTTCACTAGTTCTGGTTGCAAGATATAAGAATAGAATGAAGAGAGACGCGTTCAAATTTGAGCCCAAATGTTATAACCCAAAGTTCGTTATATTCTTTTATTTCGTTCCACGTTATTCTAAGTTAACTTACTTTACTTAGGACAAGGAAGTCCTTCTTAAAGAAGTTGAGGACGAGGAGGTCATTTGTTTTTCCATCAGTTTAATCAGGTGAGGAGGATAATACCCTTAATTTATTTATTTTCCTCACTAATTATCCTCTCTTCTAATCACGTTTCCACGACGTTCATTCTTTCCCCTCACTCTGTCAGTTTTGAAATACCGTCAATACGCTCCTCTCTTCTCTGTTCTCTCTCTTCCAAAGTACGTTCAATCAAGTGCCCAAGCTCTGCTGTTGTGTTCTTGCAATTCGAGTTCTGCTGCAGATTCTTCTCGCCGTTGCACTCCGGTTCAGGTTAAGGTAAGGGCGTCGGTTGTTCTTGTGTAAATTCTGCAATTGGAAAGCCTACTCTCTTCTGATTAAGGTTTCTACAGTCTGATTGTCAGGATCGTCAATCCTTCTGCGTGGCTGTGTTCGGACTCCCCTCTGCGATTCCTTTGCTATTGATTCAGGTACGGATTGTGATTTCGTGGGCAATGGCAGTTTCTGATTTGGGAATTTGGTTCTGATTTCGGTCTGTTCTTCAGTTGTGTTATCCGGGTGTATTGTCGTTCTGCATCCGGGAATTTTGTTCGTTGGTCGGCTCTGCTGTTCGGATTGTGGGTCGTCTCTACTGTATTCGAGGTAGGTGGCTTTCGGATTCGATCCGTATGTTCAGCCTTGGGGAGTTTGGGTTCTGCAAATTAACTCAATGATTTGATCTTGTGTTTGTGTGTGGTTCATGTCTGTTTAATGCCATTTCAATGGATTAAACCCCCAAGGTTGTTTTGTAAATGTGTGTGTTGGTTTAGATTGGTTTTTGTGCCTCTGTTCGTGTTAAATTCGCCTCTGTTTTCTGAAATTTTCGGCGTGTCCGAACTTCTGTCCGACCATTGAAGTTCGGACATGCCCTTCTGTGCTCTGGATTTCTGAACTGTTTGAGGTGTCCGAACTTCCGTCCGAGTTTCTAAGTTCGGACGGGGTGCGAGGACGAGTCCGGCTTACAAGTCTCGAAGGGTGTCCGAACTTGTAAGTCCGGACATAAGTTCGGACACCCCTTTCTCATTCCTCTGATTTTACTTCGACTTGTGTCCGAACATTGATGTCCGGACACAAGCTCGGACATAGCTATTTTCGAAGAACGTCCGAACATCGGTCCGAACGTGGATGTTCGGACACCTCTGTCTCTTCTTCTGTTTTGAAGTTCGACCTGTGTCCGAACTTCGTAGTTCGGACACATGTTCGGACATCTGTCTGATTTCGACTTCTGAGTCTCGACTTGTGTCCGAACATTGATGTCCGGACACAAGTTCGGACATGCCTCTGTTTTGACAATAACTTGCTCGTTTGAGCTCCGTTTTGACTTCCGTTTGCGGGGTTGGATTCCCCATCTGATTTCCAAGCCATCTATGTGCTTTCTGGTGCCTTTGGTGCACATATGCTTATCTGTATTTAAGCTTCTGTTTTGGGACCTAGTTATCTCGGTGTCTGAGCCTTTGGATGGCTGGTTACGCTGTCTCGTAGCGCGCTATGTAGGATCCTTCTGTTCACGGGTGATGTTCCCCGTTCTGTTCACGGGTGTTTACACCTGTTCTGTTTACGAGTGAGGTTTCCTCGTTCTGTTCACGAGCTGGTTGCTCGTTCTGTCTGTATGCTGTGATCGCTAGTGTCCCACTCTATTTTCTGCTTCTGTCTGCTTCTACTCTGTTTAGTCCCTTAATGAATGGACTTCTGTTTCTGGTTTTCTGACATGTTTATGGATCCTTTGACCCTTTCTGATTTGTCAATATTCTGTAAATGTTTTGAGCATGCTGGTTGATGAAGTTGGTCATCTACTGGGCATAGTGGTGTGCTCATTCCCCTACTTCTAACGCTTTTGCAGATTGATTAGCGAGGATCGTCTCCCCTCAGCTTCTGGAGTTTAGTTGCTTCGTATTTAGCTTCTTTTGAGACCTTTGTATTGAATTTGAGCCTTTGGGCATATTTCGTTAGCTTCCGCTTTTGACATCCGTTTGGTGGGTTTTGTAATGACTTTTGGGGATGTTCTAACATCTCTTTGGTTATACTTTATTTAAGTATTTCGTTTGGGCCTTATTTGTTTATCTGTTTAAGTTGCTTATTAGAGCCTTGCGTTATTATGTAATAATACGCGGCGTGTAATACCCCTAACTCCTAGGCCAGTGTTTGGGGGTGTTACACCAAAAGTATGCGGGAACACATAATGAATGCATTGTTGAGGAAGTGTTCTTTAAAATCAATGGCACCATCTAATAAAGAACGCTTTGTTTTAGAAGCATTCTTTAAAATCAATGGTGAGATCTAATAAAGAATGCTTTGTTTAGGAAGTGTTCTTTAAAATCAATGGCATGATCTAATAAAGAGTGTTTTGTTTACGAAGCGTTCTTTAAAAAGATGGCGTGATCTTATAAAGAACACTTTGTTGATGAAGCATTCCTTAAATCATTGGCGTGATCTAATAAATATCGCTTTTGTTTAAGAAGCGTTCTTTAAAATCAATGGTGCAATCTAATAAAGAACGCTTTATTGAGGAAGTGTTCTTTAAAATCAGTGGCACGATATAATAAAAAATGCTTTGTTGAGGAAGTGTTCTTTAAAATCAGTGGCACGATGCAATAAAGAATGCTTTGTTGAGGAAATGTTCTTTAAAATCTCCAAAAGCAGCACATACTATAATAATCATTCTTTAGAATATTATATACAATGCTTTTGCTAAAAGTGTTTTTAAAGGCCGTTATTTAAAATATTTTTTCCAGCAGTGTAGGATGCAAAATTCATCTTTGAGTTTTCAATACAAGTTTTCTACACTTGTAAATTTCATTAAGGCTTTCGCACTTACATTACTAGCTCAAGGTGAGTTGGTCTGAGTCTAACACCTTAAACCTACTAAGTCAGCACTCCAATCCTACCAGCATACATGCAGTGCGCTTACCGTTTTCTGTACTTTAATTTTAAATATTCATATATAGTTTAAAAGAAAATTTTGTTAAAAGAAAATTAAATAAATACTAACAAATGTTATAAAGTAAGTAATTTGTTACCAAACTTTTATTACACTCAGTATTTTTTAACATTTATATTAAAGTCTATACACTAATCTTAACTACCACAAGTATTAGGGTGTCCTACACTAATCCGTAATTTATGGGCAATTTTTTTAAATCAATATGGGATATTTAGTTACTGATCTACAAGAAAAACCATTTCAGCTAGCCAAAACTAGGGATTCAATAACCAATTCAATTCCAGAACAAACAACTGTCCACAAACAGCCAGAAAAATTCTCAAATCTAAAGTGACATAACAGATGAACAAACGAATACCCAAATCAAGTAAACAACAACAATCGAACCAATTCAATTCCAAATCAAGCAGTAGTCCACGAGTAGCCAACTTCAGCATTTATGTCAAAGGCAAAAATGCTCTCACTAAATAACGAAGAGTAAAAAATACCAGCTTCAGCATTTATTCCAAAGGCAAGAATGCCACATTTATGTTCTAACCGAACGTAAATCTTCAAACTTAACCAAAACTAGTCTTTTCTTTTTAAATCTCTTATTCATCATTAAAGCAAATTAAAAATCTCTATTTGAAGGTTATAATCAATTATTAGTCTCAAAGTATTTCAAACCTTACAAAATGACCCAAATACCCTAATGGTCGAAATATTCTTTTAAAGTAAAATTCTTCATATATCTTGAAAATTTTCATAATAAATACTTAAAAATTAATGGGTTTAACCCCCTGATACAAGCGGGGTAATTTCAACGATTCTGACACTTTGGTACTCCCTCCGTCCTGAATTGACCGTCCTGTTTACTATTTGGACATGTCGTTTGACTTTAATTTTTAACATATAAGATAAATTAATTTTGAAAATTTAAGGTTTGCATATGATTCCTTACATGATAAACTATATATTATAAAATTTAGTTTTATAAAATTATTTTATCTTATATACTTAATATTAAAGTGGAAAAACGTGCCATAAAGCAAACAACACGGTCAGACGGAGGGAGTATTGTTTTATCATATAAAGAACCCATGATCGAACGCTCCCAATTCAGACGCAGACTACTATGAAATCCATTTTGACTCCCCTCTTCTACTAATCTGTTTCGTAGAGGGAGGGAGAAAACCAGAACAACGAAGATGCCGACCACCGTCGACGACGAGGGTTTCGGGGACTTCGTATTCGCTCCGAATTTACCCATCCCCAGCGGCCGCGGCGGTGCTCAGATTGACTTTAATGGAGGCTTCAATGATACCACCCAAAAAATGGCTAGTGTTGTTAATAACGATGAGGACTGGGGCGACTTTGTGACACCTTCTTCTCATGGTCCCTCCGCTGCTGTTTTCAATTCCATCACGACACACCAATCCAATGGATTTTCCAATCTCCACCCATCCCCTAGTGTTCCTTCTGCCTTATCTTCCATTGGATTTGATCCGTTCCGATTGCAAATCGGGAACATGACCCAGTCGGCCATTGAATCGCCTGCGATGATTTCGGTTGCTTCGGATCCGCAGAAGGCCAGCTTCTGTAGTCTCCACCCATCTCTTAGTCTTCCATCTGCTCTATCGTCGATCGGGGACGATCCCTTTGATTTTCTAAATGGAAACTCGGCTCAGCCCGCCTATGATTCTCCGGCGGCTCTAGAGCTGAAGAAGGTTGATTTTGAAAATTCCAGGGGGCCTTTGCCGTTATCGATATTTGGTGGCGACATTGACGAGGGAGAAGAAAAGGAGGGACGAGATGGTCCAGGTGGCGATTCGGGGGCGGGAAGAATTGCTTATGGGATTTTGAATCATGAACAGTCTGAAATCGCTGGGAATGAGAATCATCTAATTCCGCCAACCCGGATTAATGATATTTTAGCAAGTTTGTATTCTCAGAGTCGACCGATCAAATCTGATAAGGGGTCCAACATTAATTCAACTTTGAACTCAAATATGTTGGGTTCTCATTCTAAATCTGATCTTTCCTTGAGTGGGGATGATAAGGGGTCTGATATTGAGGATGATTGGGATTTCAAAAGTGCCACATCTGCTGAGAGCAATAGTAAGGTAAATATTTGGCAATTTGTGGCCGTTAAGGTCGGTGGCTCTGTTTGAACTCTTCCTAGAGTTTCATTACTATTTGCCGTTTGTTTTGGGATCAGGACACCTCTGATGTATCGGGAACTAAGCTGGCATCTCTGGTTGTGAGCAATCGTGAGCTTAGAATTGGTACTCCTTATTCTTTATCACACTCCATCATATAGAACATTGGATTGGCTAAGTGAAATGATTATTGGAGATGTGTGGTATAAGTCATTTGAATCCGAAGCATGTCCTGATGGAACCATCCAATTAATGGTCATAGTTCAGAAGAAAACATACTCCCTCCGTCCTGAATTGACCGTCCTGTTTATTATTTGGACATGTCGTTTGACTTCAATTTTTAACATATAAGATAAATTAATTTTGAAAATTTAAGTTTTGCATATGATTCCTTACATGATAAACTATATGTTACAAAATTTAGTTTTATAAAATTATTTTATCTTATATGCTTAATATTGAAGTGGAAAAGCGTGCCATAAAGCAAACAGGACGGTCAATTCAGGACGGAGGGAGTAATACCATATGATTTTAGTCATATTCCTGACCATGCTCGTCACTTGTACCAGTTGTTTAGCAGTGGATACATCTCTTTGCATGTATTCTCTTGGTTACAGTATATACCATAATCTGACATCTTCTTTATTGTATAAGGAAAGGTGTGGATGAATCAATCACAGTTGATAATGGTCCGGGCTGGAAAGCTGCTGGAACACAACTTACTGGTTTATTTTCAGTTGAACATGAAGCTAGTATTGCAAATGGTCAAATTGATTTTGCTAAAGATATCAGCTCACCATCTATCATCCTCAGTGGATTAACACCTTTCCCACCTTCTGGTAGTGTGGATAATGATGACAAGAACCAATTAAAAGCAGCCGAAGTTGATTTAATTGATGATGAATTTGGGGAATTCATGGATGCATCTCTTGATGGAGGACCGGAGCATCAGGTTACAACCAAACGTTGTTAGTAGTTATTGTTAGTGGGACTGAGTTAATCAGTGCTGTACTATATCCTTCTATGCTGTTGGAGAAAAAAGCTTCTAGTACCACAAGTAATTAGTCAAGCAGATTTATTGAATTGGAATCTTATGGTTTGTGCCTTGAGTTAATACTTGATACAGTGCAACTGTTTTGAAACATCATTAAGTTAATACGATAATAGTTTTGGAGCTTATCAACGATTTCTAAGTGCTTCTTGTGTTTCCTGTAATACTTCATTCACGTTTTTTTAACAGGGTGCATCCTTCTTTCTGTTCATATTTAATGATATCCCTTTTGGAAATACCTTTGTTCTTTTCCTGTATTCTCCATAGACTAGCATATTTTCATCTTGTACTTTTGTGCTTTTCTGAGTATTTCTTGCAAAATCATTCCGATAATTTAACCTCATTGAACTGTAGCTTGCTGCTTATATCGTATAAATCTATTTGTCTACAGACTCATTAAGCTTTGTTCAGAGTTTGTCATGGATAGCTTTTTATCAAGGTTGTTTGTATCATTTACTATAATCTGACTCTGTGATTTCTGTTGTATATTTGCTTTGAAATTAACGGTCATATGTTTGCAGTCATTTGCTGATAAGAATCTCATGATCATGTTACAGGAGGATGCTACAGGATTAGAAAATAACGTACAACCTTCGGTAGCGGCACTTAGCAGTAATGGGCCAGTACAGTCTGGCAATAGTCGTGAACATGATGTTGACAGGACCTCCTCCAACTCTGAAAATGATGGAAGCAGTCAGGTTTCAGTACACTCTATCCGTGATCTCATTGCAAAACTATATGAGCAAAGTGAGCAAGTTATTTCTGTTGATTATAGTAAACCGCAGATTGAAGATGAGCAATGCATGACCCTGGGTCTGAGTTCTACAGCTGATGAGACTGGGTTGAACCTTAGAGATGAGGTCGTGATAGAAAAGAAACCCTTTGGTCAAAGTATTGTGGCTCCCAAAATACCCGTCACTTCAACAGATCTGCAAATCTATTTAGATTTCTACACAGGGTTAAAGAAAGAATTATGCTTTCTTGTGTCGTACCTGCTTGATAATGCAGAGGTTTGATTTTTTCAATTTTGAAAATAGTAGTGTTTACGGTCTTGTAAATGGGCTGATTCTGTGAACTTGTATTTCCTGTAGAAAGCACAAGATGCTGAAAATGTCAAGGAGAATAGCAAATTCCAGGTAGGGATCTGATGGTTCCCACTTAAACTATTTTGTTTTTATGCCGTGCTTTTCTAAGTTCTATTTTTTTGTACTGCAAATTTGTGGATGCAAATCCTTTGTCCACTAACTTCCTGGAAATGCATATTGATTACTATAGGAGGTGCGAAAAGTACTCCAGGATAACATGAATTCTGAAGAAGCTTGTCCTGAGAAAAATTTGCCCCGAAAGATTTGCTGCGATGAGCTTCTTGAGGTTCTTCATCAACCAATGTTTGTAGTACTTGAATCTGAATACTCTTTATCAAGGAGATTGCACCTGGTATGTGTATTTCTCCATTGGATAGTATTGCATGGTTTATATGTGCTTTATTGCCGTCATCCTTTTTTCAAGAATGTGTTTCTTTGCTTTTGTTGGAGCGCAATGCTAAACTCTTGCTTTAGTTTAAGTATCACAAGATGAAATGGTGACGTCTTTAGTTAAGGGTGTTTGGTTTGTGCTGTGGAAAGGGTTACAAGGGAAAAGAAAAAGGAATGACCCTAAATTCTATTGTCTGTTTGTTTCCGGTTGGAAGAGGAATACCATATCGGGTTTTATCGGTCGGAGAAAGTGGAGACTGCAGATCCTGTTAGTTGTCTGTCACCGGCCACTATTCAGTGACCATTGCTACAAGTTGTCAGTCAAAAACCACCAGTCAGCAGCTTCTCCTTAATCGATTGAGCTTTTTTTTGCCTCAATCTCCTTTCGGTATCCCTAACTCTTGCTGAATGGATTCCTGTCCCTTCTTGAACCATTCGATTCATTTCTCTCCTCTTCCTCTTCGTCTTCACTTTCAGTCTCCTCTTCTTAACACTTCTCTGTGTTCTCTTGATCGACACCACTTACACAGTGATTGAAACTGATAAATCCACTAATTTCATATCCCTTGTCAACTTCTTGATTCTTGATTCTGCAACCCTACACACAATCCTTTATTCGCTGTCGGTTGTTTCTCCCTGCCGAACTTCAATTTCCTCCTCTGTTTGCTTCAATCGATCGAGCTCCCCGTCTGACAAGGCGTGCGAGGAACTATCCACCGGCATCGAAGAATCTTCTCGTTGAAATCCTTGAACCTTTCGATTAACACCCCCTGAGAATGACCAAGAAATGTGTCTGAAATAGGTCCAGATCCATTCGAAGAGAATCGCTGCTCCCTCTAAATACTTGGCGGCTGCTTGAAATCTATCTGCCTAATTGATCTCGCAGAAGTTGAAATACCGGTCAGCAGCAAGCGACCAGTCTTCTGGATCGACACCGTCGAAATTTGACAGTTTAGGAATGATGTTTTTTTCATTCAACATCTTGCTATTGGTGCGTGACTTCCATCAATAGCATCAACGCGATCAGGGGTGGATGGGGGCTTTGATACCAATTGATAGGAACCAAGTCCTAACTCCACCGATGTGGCCAAAATCCTCCCTAAGTGGCCTATTACAACGATATCTCCATGACTGTATGTGTATTACTGTTTAATCCCTCTTTATATGCTAGAAAAGCTAAGTTATTTATTTACTAAACTACCTTAATTAGTGTGACTTATAATAGATCGAGGGCAAATGCTAAGTAAAGCAAGGGAGAGTCTCGAGAGAGTGCAAGCAAGGATGAAAAGGTGTAGATGCTCACTGTCGACCACTTGAGTTTGAGGTAGGCGGCAAGGTGTTGCTTAAGGTCACCTGACATATGCAAAGGAATATTAAGAGGAAGTTCCATAAGGGTTTGCTGCAAAGGTATGATGGTCCCTGTACAATAGTTTGAAGGCATGTCTTGTCAGGGTACACTATGGACTTGCCTGAACCGCTCAATCTATCTAACTTTTGATGTGAGTTGCTTGAAGCCTTATGTGGAGGACAAAGAGGGCAATCATGTGCCAATCACTGGGCCACCATCAACTATTCTTGAGGTCTATGCCACAGACTAGAGCATCGAATCAGAGGCAAGAAGAACAGAAGGTTTGAGTTTCTTGTGTGGTGGGTGGGAGAGAATAAGGAACATGCTGTTTGGATGCAACCTGAAAACCAAAGGCATTTTGGTATAGGTTCAAGGGTAACTAGAGAGTGAGTTTGTTAGAGAAAGGCTTAGTCGGGGAACGGGTTTTTTTTTGGAAGTCGAGTCAGGGAAGGGTTGTAACACCTCTTTTAGTTGGAACCGAGGAATAATGCATGTGCATGTGTTTCTTCGCCATTGTCCATGGAAGCACATCAGGGCTACGCAGTGACATGCGGCCTGTGCCAAGAAGGATTGGCTTGGGATGCGTTAATAGGCAGAGTCCGGGGCACTGGTGTCCTGTCATGCGCCGGATGTCCTGTCGAGGTTTGACTAAGTGATGGCCACTTGGCTAGGTGAGATAGGCTCACCCAAGCACGAGAGGTTGGTGGTGGTTTTGTGTTGGGGACATTGCCATGGCAGACACAACAATAATTAGCCAAGGGTTTGGGGCGGCTTGGGTTGTCGTGAGTAGGTCATGGCACACATGGTGGGTAGCAGGCGTGCACAATGCTGAGCAGGCGCAAGGCGCTGCAGACGTGCACACTGCTGAGCAGGCGCAAGGCGTTGTGCAAAGGCACAGGCTCAGGGCGTGTAACGATGACCTGAGCATGGGCATCGTACGTAGATGTCGTGCGCGGGCATGCTCCAAGTGCGCGCTGCACTTTACGATGTGCGGGTATACGTGAGTGTGCACGGGCGTGCACGTAGGAGTGTGCTGCGATGCCGGCGTTGGGCTGCGGGGCGTCATGCTTGAAGTTCGTAGGCTGTGCGTGGTAAATTAGGATTCACCTTGTCCCTTAGTAATTCTAGGAATTACTGGTCCAAGTCTTGACCCATTGGTGGAGTAATGTTGTGAAGTTACATTAATAACAACAATCTATTATAAAGGGAATTTCTTAAAAAGATGGGATATAAAAAATATTCTTATATTCTCTATTATTATCTTTATTTGTTAAAGATATTGTTGAGATATATTCGTGGAGAATATCTAGACTTTACTGATTTACTTTTGAGGTGTAAATCAAGGTTAATGGGTGGAAGTGAAATTCTCTCCATTGTAACCAAATTGATTCAGGACAAAGGAAATGTCTCCTAAAATTAAGGTGCCTAACTAAGAGATAGATATTCTTTGTTCTAGCGCCGGTTTTGGATAAGTATTGGAGAGTTTTACTCCTAACAACTGCGTGAGCCGACCTGGAGAGATTCAAAAAAGGAGGAATAGTCTCAACTCCTTATTCTTTTTCCAAAGGAAATTTATAATGGTTGCTATTTAAAGGGAGATGAGGTGTAGACCCAGACATCAGATTCGGTGTGCGCTAGTTCACTACAAGATTGTGATGGGAATCAAGCCCCTTAACTCACGGCAACAGCCTACAATGAGGCACACTTGTGTATTAATGGGGAAAAGCTGGCACTAAGCTTTACAAGCAGTGCCGTCAATGGCCAAACAGGAAAGGAACCGATAAAAGAGTGCTTTCCTGAAGGAGCCTATTTCAGGGGGTTGCCTTGCCTATCCACGGTTGTGGCCAAAAGAAGTAAAAATTCCCATGCCTAAACCTAGCTACCAACTTCCCTTCTTATAGATGCTAGAGGACAGAAAAGGAAATGCAAAATAGAAAGTAATACTAAGCAACAATAAAGCCATACATATTAGTTTTGTTAAAGTGGTCCCCCTTTTTGCCTCAGTTAATGGGTGGTGCTGCCCTTTTGCATCTATTCTTCCTTCTCTTGTCATAAACCTTCCATGTTTGACCTTGAGTGGTCCCGCCATTCCCAACATTCTATCATTCCTCCGCGGTTGACAACCACCTTGTCCCCAAGGTGGCGCATTAAAAAAAATTTGGTGATTATTTGTTCTTGATTTGGTCTTTTCCGGTGACACCCTTGGTGTCAGGGTCCTGACAACTCCCATCTGGTTGTAGCTTTGAGACGCCCGGCCTACAGTGTTTTACTTTGTCCTTCCCTCCCAGGTAGACATCCACCTTGTCCTCAAGGTGGTGCACAAGCTGTTGATTGCAGTGAGTGCCACTCTCTTGATGGATGGAGTCCAAATCGTTGTTGTGGTGGTTGGCTCAACCCTGGATCTCAAGCCCATGTGAGGGTTGCGCCTCTGTCTATACTGATGAAACTTGGGTGGGTGAAGACCGGTCTCCATGGGCGGATTCCACATGCGGCGAAGAAAGTCTTCCCGCTCACTAAGCTTGGTGTACCGCTTCCTTCCATGTACGCCAATAGCCTTAAGTCTCTCTTGTGGATGTTGCAAGTTGTGAATGCGTAGAATTTTCAAATTTACCTGTCCCAAAAGTCGATGATCAACACGGTTGGGATAAGCTTGATTGTGGAACCCCCAAGTTGATTTAGGGTTGGGAATTGAGAATTGGGGCCTAGAATTGTTGCTTCTGATTTGAGTTTGTTCGAGAATTCCATTCACTGTTGGTTTGCTTGTGTAGACCGACAGGAGATAGGCTGGTTTTGGGCTGGTTTAGAGAAGGATAACCGGGTTTGGGCTGTTTTAGGTAAGGACCCATTCTCCAGGTGATTCCACCGTGCTCCCTTGCCCTGTCCCTGATTGAAACCACGGTTATCTTTTCCTTTATCTCCCTCGTCTTCTGATGAGCTATCAGCGCCCAGCGACTTGCAATTAAGTGTCTTTGAACCTGTCGGAGGGAACGCCCCTGTCTGAAGGTTGCCGTTGTGCTCCCGCGAGATCGAGGGAGGACCGCCATCGCCACTGTCTAAAACTCCGCCGTCTGAATATAGAGTTTGGTGTTCACTATTTTTGTTATGAAGCTATATCCATTGTGGCGGCACCAGCCAGGAGACCCGACACATCGACTATCTCCAAACACTCCACCTATGCACGGTATCATCATCCTCTTTTTCTTCTTCCTTCTCTTTTTTCCTTTTTCCATCGATGAATCTTCTTCTGTTTTCTATTTTTTCTGTTTCCCCAAACCTCATATCCGTCTGATAGGACCAACGGCTATAGTCACTCCCTGCTTCCCTTCGATTACCTACTTTCTCTTTAATGTTCAGCTTCCTACCCCTCCTCCTTTTTGCCTTCGATCTTGCTTTTGATTCCTGGATCCTCTCAACCTTGGCGATTAGATTCACTGGATTGTTAGAATCCAGTTCTTCCAACTCCAGTACCTCCTCTTCGATTTCCGATTGTAGTGCCGGGTTTGTAACTTCAACCGGTTTCAATTCCTCCCTTTCTACTTCCCTCCTCATGTCGATTGGTACCTCGGTTTTGGTTTCCTGTGTCATTTGAGACTGTGTAGAGTTTTCAAATCTATCCAGAAGTAGTTTCTGGAAATCTAGCCAAGGCAGCTCACCGAAGTTAACCCACACCCCTTCGAACCAGCCACAAGCTTCTCCTTCCAAACACCCATTGGCTGCTTGAAACCAGAAACAATCTGGGATGTGCCTTGCTCTGCCAGCTAAGAGGGTATTCTCTGCTGAAGGTTGGAGGCTCGTGTGCGTGTATTATCTCCATTTCCAACACTAAACTAGATCTAAGCTCTGATACCAATTGATGGGAATCAAACCCGTTAACTCACGGCAACAACCAACAATGAGGCACACTTGTGTATTAATGGGGAAAAGCTGGCACTAAGCCTTACAAGCAGTTCTGTAAATGGCCAAACAGGAAAGGAACCGATAAAAGAGTGCTCTCCCTAAGGAGCCAATTTCAGGAGGTTGCCCTGCCTATCCACGGTTGTGGCCAAAAGAAGTAAAAATTCCAATGCCTAAACTTAGCTACAAACTTCCCTTCTTATAGATGCTAGATGACAGAAAAGGAAATGCAAAACACAAAGTAATACTAAGCAACAATAAAGCATTACGGATAACTTTTGTTAAAGTGGTCCCCTTTTTGCGTCAGTCAATTGGTGGTGCTGCCCTTTTGCCTCTGTTCTTCCTTCTCTCATAAACCTTCCATGTTTTACCTTGAGTGGTCCCGCCATTCCCAACATTCTATCAGATTGATTGAGAGAGAATCAAACTTGACTACTCTAATCCTAATCCCTTAATAGCTACACCTCCACAAAGAGAAGAGAGTTCCCTTTCCTCCTTGAGGCGCCATTAGTGAGGAAGAACTGAGAGTTGCTTCTGTCCCCTTTATCTATCAGTAATGTAGTCCCCTACATCTCCAATCTTGAGTGGAAGTAGAGTGGATTGGGTTCCTACGTACCGTGTGGGTGGTAAAATTGTGTTTGTCCCTGCGTGTTGGTGTTCTTGACGGGTTGAAGATCTTAGAAGAGTCAAGGAGCTGTCAAAGGCGCAGGAGGTTAAAGAAAGGTGGCGAACCAAGCGTGTTAGATCAAGGGAAGGAAGGCTAAAGGAGCTTGGCGCAGTTCCTGCTGGTCATAGCGATCAACTTATCGTGTGACACCAGCCCCCTAAAGAAGTTTATGAACTTTTCCGGTCTGCACCTTAACTAACATGCCCCTTTATAGCCAAATCATAAACACAAGGCTAGAAACCTCTAAAAATTTACCAAGGCCAAATGTGAGCTCCACTTACCATGAAACTTTTCCAACATGTCTTATTAATCAAGGGGTATATGGACTTCTTAAGTGCCTAGCAAAGTTATTAAAGTGCCTTAACTTTTGAAAAGAGTAATTTTGTGGCTGCAGCATAGTGTCTGTGCCCACTGGGCGCCCGTGGCAGGGTGTGTGCCCCAGCAGTGCTGCAGGTGCAGCATGTGTGCTCTAGTTCCCTGTGGCACACTGGCATTGCTGTGCACTGCCACAGACGCTCAGGCAAGGTGCATACTAAAGGATTGAATAATGAAGATGAATTAGTTACCCTTGAGTACGGAGGGGCAGACTATTCATGATTTGTTTATTTGATGTAATGGAATATTCTTACCTTCTAATTTATGGGCTATATGTTTGGCAAGCATTATTAGTGTTGCTTCACTATTATTTATTTTGAACGATGTACAGGCAGAAATGGATCTGAACATGGCAGTTGAATTGCTGAAGGAGGCTTGTTTATCTATAAAAGTTTTGACTTTGGGGACCGTAGAGAACCAATACGCTTATGTATACACTTGGGCAACTGTTGTTAATGCTTGTGCCCAAGTGTTGAGACATGGTGCTTACATATGGAGGCGAGCTATAGAGAAGAACCTTCACAATCAAATTCTATCTGATCCTCGAGGTAGTCAATCCCAACATTATTACGTAATAGTGTCAGATGTAGTGACAAGGTGTAAAATGAAATGTAATAGGAGGTGCTTTTCATTGAATATATGTAACTTGAATGATGACCCTGGATATGTTGCTACAGGGCGACGCTACATTCAATGTCTTGGGGAAATATACAAAGTTGCTCTAATTATGGGAACATCAGCTAAATCGTACAAGTTATGGATACTGTTAGTAAGCAAGCAAGATCAACTGAGCTTCTTTCCTCTGTTTGATGAGTGTGTAACTCTTTGGTCAAGCTCGGGTCTAGAGCTAGCTCTCCAAAATCTGATGACTGTTGCTGATTCTGGATCTTATTACGATGCTGATGTTGAGGCATTGCATAACTCTATTCAGAATACAGTTAATACCAATGTACTTGAGTTGTTCGATTGTGCTTTTCTTCAACAGAGATCCTTTTGTCAGTTGTCGTTATTGCCTCGAGAGAAACTTCCAGGTAATAATTACATGATCGTTATTTTGCGACCTATTTTTGAGGCAAGACTTTTGAACAATCTCAAAGAGGATATGCAAGTGTTTCCTGGTAGATTCCTTTCCACCCTCAATTATGCCATGTAGATTATTATACAAATAATTGTTTCTTGTTCATTTTAAGCAGAGTTGAAGATGGTGTCATGGAATGGGGAGAATTACTTCTTGAAAGTTGCAAATCTTTGGGGGAATCTAATCAGCCAGGAACCTCCGAGTTTGGCACATTTGCAAGTTGGCTGAATAGGGTCGAACTCATACAAACTGGGAAGCTGCTATGTTATGTATATATATTTCCACCATGATTTTGGTCCGTGAGTGATTTGTAGGTCTTGCCAAAAGTGTTTCTCGGGTCTTTAGGATCCTTCTCAAATTCATCGACGTAGTGCGTCCCTATTCATTATTCTTTATATACTAATCCCTAAAATAGTATTCCGGGAATTCCAATTACGAGGCCATTTTGTATGTACAGTCGGTTTGACTGAACGGTCTGGCACTTCATATCTTTTAAGTGGTAGTGATATGGTTGTTAATTTGCAGTTCACGTGACACATAGTAGATAATAAAATTTAAAAACATTTATATCTTGTAAAAAATATTATCATTTTTATACTATTGTTCATTTAAATGTGAGCTTTTCATAATTGACTAGTTATTCACATACATTGACAAATATAATATTTTTAGTTTTTGAACACTTTATGATATAGTTATAACACTTGAATAACAAAAAAATGATTTTGGAAAGTGAAATGGATTTATAAATTAATAAGTTTGTATTGTACGTATACTAATTAATTGAACAACTCACTACAACAAAATATATTACATTTCCTGGATCACTATTAATACGTTATAGTGCATTATTTGAATATCTTAATTTGTATTTTTATCAAGTGATGATCTAGAGTATGAATTTTAAAAGTAATGAATGAATTTCATCATTATGTATTGTACATTTAACTAATAGTATAATATTATTTGTCTTTTGTTTTGAATATCATGAGTTTAGATGAATAATAATAAAAAATGTTTTTTATTATCTATATTTTACAAATTATAGTCAGTATGAATTCTAAATTCTATATTTTCTTTCTCTTATATGTCACATATATGAGCCAGTTAGTAAACTAAACAGTCAACCACATAGTGACCACTTCATCTATACAGCAGCCACACATATCGCTGCTTCATATAGCCGATATATATAGTCAAATCCTCCGTCTTTGATGTTTAGTGAAATTAGACATTCCACCCATGAGGTGTTAAAAATTATTTTTCCCACCTATGTGGTCTCTTCCATTTTACATCTGGTAAGTTGATTTTTTCTAATATTCGTTTAATTTTGAAGATGCTTGAATGTTAAGATGCTTAAATGTTGTCTGAAATTGATGAAACATTACATAAACGACGTTAAAGTGTTATATTTTGGTCCTATGTCAAATCCAAAAATTTTAAGCTCACATGTGACGTGTGAGACCCACTCAAACACGTTTAGAGTAAGCTTTTTTTTTTGTGGATTCTGGTAAAAGTTTGTTGTCTAATTTTCATTCAATTTAGGGGATGCTTAAATGTTGTTCGAAGTTGATGAAATTTTACATGAACGCTGATAAAGTATTATATTTTGTACCTATATCTAATTCAAATTTTTTTGAGCTCGATGTGTCCTATGGGAACCAATGAAAACATATTCAAAGTAAGCAATATATATGCTCTCTTGAACAAAAAGCTTTGTTGAGCAACTAAAATAGGATTTTTTATTGACATTTTTTATCTTAAAATAAATGGACACAAGGTTCTATATTCATTATTCATTTTGTAGAAAACTTGGTTAAAAAACAACCTTTTATGTTTTTGCGTTCTTCGTGCTCTACTTCTCTTCACTGTTGGAAAAAAAGAATAAACAACGCCCCTTTAAAAACGGTTATATTGTAAATCGTTTTTTTTATCATAGGCCGGACATCTTAATAAACACTTTTCTTACGAAGCGTGCTTTATGTTATCGCGCCCAAAAACAAAAACAACGCTTTGTAAATAAGCGTTTTTTTATATGTAACGTATAAAAAATGCTTTACAAAGAGGCGTTTTTATGTCTTTTGGCGCGATAACATAAAGAACGCTTCAGTTAGGAAGCGTTCTTTATGCTACTTACAGTCAGCATTAAAAAACGCTTCTTAAGTGAAGCGTTCTTTATGTTACCTAAATTATAAAACTCTTTTCGCCCTCCCGCCCAGTCTTCTCATCAATCAAATCGCGACTGTTCCGCTACCCACTACTCTCTGTAAACCTTGCTCTCTGTAAACACTAAGCTCTCTTTTCAATATCGAATTGACTGATCCCAGAAATTACTATATCATCGCCATGACGCCTCTTCTTCCTCTCTCCCGGCCGATACTGCGCGCGCCATCTTCAATAACATTCTATCTTCTAATCTCTGCAACCCGGCCAAACTGGTGATGAAGGCAAACTATTACATGCATGCGTTGATGTCAATCGGCGCCTCTCTCTTTCGGTAATTTTGGGCGCAATCTGCAAACAAGTATACATATATATGCTTATCCTTATTTTTCATATAATCTTTCGATCGGTAATTAATTTTTGCAAAATTGCACGAACAGGAACGTACATGCCCTGTCGCGCACGGCGTCTCCTGGATTCAGTCTACCTAGAAATAATTTTACAACCCCAACTAGCGAAAGGAACATACATGCGCGCTAGATCTATCGCCTCTATTCTTCTACTGATGAGGTAATTTTACAAACCAAACTTGTTAATCAGGAACATACATGCTCTGTTTGTTTGGGATCAAAGGCGTGAAATAAAGTGTGTATTTGGGAAATTTTGCATGCAAACCAAACTGTCGCGCGCAATCTATTGTTGTACTATGTGCTGAATTTTATCGCCACTATTCTTCTGCTGATGAGGTAATTTTGCAAACTAAACTTGTTAATCAGGAACATACATGCTCTGTTTGTTTGGGATTAAAGGCGTGAAATAAAGTGTGTGTTTGGGAATAATTTTGCATGCAAACCAAACTGTCGCGCACATCTATTGTTGTACTATGTGCTGATTTTTACTTGCTGGTTGTACAATGGACTTGGGAATTAATGTGTTTATTAGGCGTCAAATATAATGCGTTTCGGCATGCATACAAATATAGCCACGTAGTTATGGCGAAATTAATTTGGTTAGAAATTAAATGAGATTAAGGGTTTTGAGACTTTTATGTTTTTAAAATGTTATAGTATATTATAGTATAACCTAGGGTGCAAATATTAGATGACTATAGGGTGTATTAATTAATTACAAAGACATAGCATTACGACATGGTCACCTTGCCTGACGTCCCCTTCCCCATATTGCTTTTACCTTAACATCCACCCAGAAGTTTATCTACGTTTCTACCAATACCAACATCAAACTTTTAAGTTCCTTCACATTCTTCTCAGATTTGTTATCCGGTCAGGCATTCCAATTTACCCTCTAATGTTTTGGAAATCTATATGACCACCATTGTACATATTAGAGACCTCTACTTACAACTTCTTAATTTCTTGTAGTTATTTTTAGTATCCCTCTACATTTTTTGGCTAGCGCCTATGCACCTTCGATCGTCATCAACCTTCTCTCCTTTTCCTTTAGTCACCTCTGACTAGTATGCGGCAGAAGCTTCAGTAGATCGAACAATCAGAACTGGACAGCACTGAAACTTTGGGGATGACACAGCTGAATAATGTGGAATTCCGAGATCTGCAGAGACCGAGTGGTATTGATCTTCAGAAACATCACAGAGAAAATCGGATAAAAAGTCAGGCGAATTTGGTTGATGGAGACAGTTGCTGCCTCTGTTAAAGATTAAAGTACCGACGATCATGATGATTCTTCTACTGATACAAAAGAGACAGAAGAAGAAAAGCATGGTACAAAAGAGACAGAGGCAATACAAATGAAAGGATGAATGAGAACTCAGAAACAAAGAGGTTGAAGAAATTGGCTAAAAAGTTAAGTGAGGCTGCCACGATGTAGAGTCCAGTGGCGATTAACGAATTACTGGCCCACTTCATGACATTGAATGAAGAAAACGGTTTTCTAGAATAGTTATATGAGGAGGAGAAGAGGAAACTTAGTCGATTATATGGTGGCATGAGGGACTATATGAAGATAAAGTGGTACCAAATCACCCGGTTGATGAGTTTCATGTCTTATGGATGGAGATGGAGAAGCTAGGCACTTCTCCATCACAAGTTTCGATTGGATTCACATCTTCTTTCAGTTTTGAACATCGATAGGTCTGAGAAACCTTTAAACACTTGGACATGAATGTCTGTAGATTGCATGCAGTCAATTGGAAAACTAGCCACACACTATTGATGTGGGGTGCATCGTATCTTTTAAAAAAACTAGATGAAGGTCCCTTGGCAATTAAAGAGATTGAGAGATTCCCCCTAAGTAGGATTCCCCCTGAGTTTGCATGTTAAACGTCTTTCACAAATGATAGCAATAAGTGATAGTAATAAGTGACAGCTTTTATGTTATACTATAACCATAGTAGAACATAGTAGAAAGTTTTGTACTATGGTTATAGTATAACATAAAAGCTGTCACTTATTGTGCATAGAAGCTGTCACTTATTGTTATCATTTGTTTCTTGATAGCAATACGTGACAGCTTTTATGCACAATAAGTAACAGCTTTTATGTTATACTATAACCATAGTAGAAAGTTTTCTACTACGGTTATAGTATAACATAAAAGCTGTCATTTATTGTGCATAAAAGCTGTCACTTATTGCTATCATTTGTTAAAGACCCTTAACATGCAAACTCAGGGGGAATCCTACTTAGGGGGAATCTCTCAATCTTTTTAATTGCCAAGGGATCTTCATCTAGTTTTTTCAAAAAGATATGACGCACCCCACATCAACAGTGTGTGGCTAGTATTCCAATTGACTGTATGCAATCTACAGCATTCATGTCCAAGTGTTTAAAGATTCTCAGACCTATTGATGTTCAAAACTAAAAGAGGATGCGAATCCAATCGAAACTGGAGATGGAGAAGTGCCTAGATTCTCCGTCTCCATCTCCATCCATAAGTCATGAAACTCATCAACAGGGCGATCTGGTACCACTTTATCTTCATATAGTCCCCCATGCCACCATATAATCGACTAAGTTTCCTCTTCTTCTCCTCATATAACTATTCTAGAAAACCGTTTTCTTCATTCAAGGTCATAAAGTGGGCCAGTAATTCATTAATCGCCACCGGACTCTACGTCGTGGCAGCTTCACTTAACTTTTTAGCCAATTTCTTCAACCTCTCTATTTCTGAGTTCTCATTCATCCTTTCATCTATATCTGCCTCTGTCTCTTTTGTATCATGCTTTTCTTCTTCTGTCTCTTTTGTATCAGTAGAAGAATCATCATGATCATTGGTACTTTCATCTTTAACAGTGGTAACAACTGTCTTAGCGAATTGGAAATTTCTTCTCAGGTACGTATTATAAGTACTTTTGTGTTTGAATTGGTAATTTAACTATTTGTGTGTGCTTGGATAAGTTTAAATGGTGTACTTAATTGCTTTTATAATTCTCGGGTGCAGCTTGTTGATTTCTTCTCAATACTTATTCACAAGCTGATCTCAAGTTTGTCAAGGAGCACACATGTGTTGAAATCACTAAATTGATCAGAAGAAGTCATGAGTTGTAGCTATCTTTTCTTTTTTCAAATGGTTGTATTGTTTTGATCGAACTTGAACCATTTTTAGTAGTTTGGTTAACTAGTTACAAATGCTGTAGTTGATCGGTACTACACTTAAGCCTATGTGCGCTGGTATAATGCAAACAAAGTATTGCTGTTGATCTGTTAAAATTCACCAGTTTGGTTGATCTGGTATATATAATGCAAACAGGTTGTGAATGGCAATTTGTGATCTGTAGCGCGCATTTAATTTTGTGTTATGCGCAGGGTAATAAATTGTATAAAAATAAAAATATAAAAAAGGACCATATAAGAACGCTTATATGTATAAGCGTTTCTTATACTCTCGCGCCAAATGTCATAAAGAATGTTTATGAATATAAGCGTTTTTTATAAAACGTCATAAAGAATGCTTATATTAAACAAGCATTTTTTATATTCAGACATAAAGAACGCTTTAAGATGAAAGCGTTCTTTATGCCTCGTACATTCCCGCCGTCTTACACACCTTAAAAAACGCTTTAGCAATAAGCGTTCTTTTAAATTAATGTATAAAAAACGCTTACAACGCGTTCTTTAAGAGGTTCGATCATTTGCGTCGCTGGCATAAAAAACATTTATAAAACGTTCCATAAGACAAATAAAAACGTTGTTTATTCTTTTCTTTTTCCAGCAGTGCTGAAAAGTTTTCACCTTTAATTTGACGCCAAATTTGAAACTTCAAGTCATCGTTAGATATAGGATTCCCTAAGGTAACCCTACATAACTTTATCAAGAAGCTCCATCAAAAACTTGAAGAAAAGGCTAGTTTGGGAGTGGTTCAAGGGTTTAATTTTTTTTTTATGAGTGAACATCCTTCGAAAACGCTCTAATCTTCCAAAAAAAAAAAGAAAGAACAACTTCCACATGCTAAAAATAAAATTTTTTGTGTAATGGTATAAATTCTAAATCCTAATTATCTTGATCCTGTAATTATCTCTTAGAATGCTTCCTAATTCGATGAACCGAGAGTTCTATGCGAGGACACAAATTTGCACCTAGTTCAGTATGAGTTTTGGAGGATGTCAAATCTAACAAAATGCGCAAGAAGAAAAGAGAGGATTTGAGAGCTCAAATGTAGTAATCAAGTGTCAAAGATTGTGTAGATCTTGTTATGATGGGTGAAGCCCTATTTATAGACTCAAGTATCAAGCTTTTAGAATGCCAGATTGTCATGTACATTCTGTCATCTTTCAAGTAGATAGCTTATATCTTATTATCTACTCAAATGCTCCTAAAGATAAAAACATGTTGTCTTTTCCTATCTTTTTCTTGACCTACTGGTATAGATTAAAAAAATATAAAAAAGATCGAGGTGCTTAAAGATGGAATGGTGATGGGTATAAAGGTCTTGACCTACTTGTCTTGATAAAAACTGTCGGAGTTAGACTTATGGTTGTCTTTGACAGCTTCTTAACATGTCTTGAGTGTCCTTGGAAGCGCCTTACCTTTTGACAACACTCTGGTAGCTTCTTGTCGAAAACAACTTCTTGGTGTCTACTTGAATGTTTCCAGAAGCATTCTCTATCAACCTTTAGGGGGAAAACTTCTAGAAAAGTCTTCCGGAAATGTCTTCAGGAAATGTCTTCCAGAAATTGCCTCTTCTTTTGGATTGATATCTACACATCAGTTCCATAAGTTCTTTCTTTTTCTATCAAAAGATAGAACTTTTGATTAAAAAAATTATTTGTCTTTCCCTTATCCCTTAGTCCCACAAGATTTTATTTTCTTTATGAAATAAAAGGGAATAAAAAACTTCCTCGTAACATCGTCCTACTAGTGAGTGGCCTCTTCTTTCTTTTCCAAAAATCAAATCATTGTTTTCGTTTTTACTGTTAAAATCTTACTTTTGTTAAAAAAAGTTACAAAGTTAGGCTCTGTGAATGGACTGCGTTCTCCCCAAGCCTGATGTTAAACTTGTAACCATAACTTTTTTTCTTCTCCCCCTCTATAAACTCCATTTCCTTTTCTTTCACCTCCTAGAGATGCTTTCTAGTTGCCCCCTTTTGCTCTGAATTCTTTTATTTCTCTGACTTTGCTTCCAATTTCTTGCCCCGTTCAAATTCCCTTCTTGCTCGTTACTACTTTTTTCTCCGAAATCATGTTCTGCTATGACTCCTAAGTGTACTCACGCTAAATCTTCCTCAAGGAAATCCATCTCTCCTAGCTCTTCGTCATTGAAAAGGATTTATGCCGTTGAAGCTATTCAAAAGGAATTTCTCTCTCCTCTAGCTCTTTTTCAGAAGGACCGCTCTTCTTCCCCATGCTCTTTATCCTCTGAACCTTTGAAGTTATTCCGCAAGGATGTTACCATTCCCTCTAGAACAAAGATCTTTTCCCATCCGTTCTTTCTTGTCCTTACGATGATTTTGGCCTTGGTTTCACGGTCTATAAGGAGTTTTTCCTCCGCGGGTTTTCTCTTCCCCCTCATCCTTTCATTACTGGATTTCTTAACCGGAGATGCGCTTCTTCGGTGCATCTTTTACACCCAAAATTTTGACCCCCGGGAAAGGTCAAAATGCACAAAGGAAAATGCAAGGGTAAAATGGTCAAAATGCCTAAGATTGTGATATTCCTAGGATATCTCAGGATTTTCTATTTTAATATGATCTGGTCATCATTTCAAAATATTGTCAAACATCATATTCATTTTAAAGGGAATTTTTCAAATTTTTAGATAATTTTTCTTAATAATTAATGCATAGAATTGCCTACACATAGAAAGAAAGGCTTCCGCATGCTAAAATAAAACTGTCACATGGCTGACGTGGCTATATATAGTCATAAATCTGAAAAAATTTATTCATAGCCAAAACCCAAATTTTTGTAGGAAAATTCAAACATCTTTATAATTTTCTCTCTCCTCTAAAAAATATTCAAAACAATTCAAAATGTTATGAAACTTTAACATAAGATAGAGAAGGGTATTCAAAGCATAACCAAGTTGGAATTTAGACTTATGAGAGGCTTCAGCTTGCAAGATTTGTATAAAATCGATCATTAATTCAAATGATGCGATTCCAACTTTCAAAATTCTTTCCTCCTTTACCAATGGTTAAAATTTTATAATTAATTCTACCTATAACCCAGTTTAAAAAAATAGATGAAGTTAGATTCTTTACTTAGATTCTCTTTTATCCATTTGCCTAATCCCTTTCCTATATAATAAAGCCTTCCCATCAGCCTAAAGTCATATGAGAACTCTCCCAAGGTCAGAAGAAAGCTCTTATGATATGCTTCAGCACTTAAGTACCAAAACTCTATGGAAATCCTTCAAAAACATATAAAAACACAATCTTTACTTCATCTTTGAAGTTCCAATCATCAAAACAACTATTTAAGCACACAATACATGGAGAACGACCACCAGAAGCATGACTAGAAGCCCGGAGTCATTGCCCAACCGAAGGTCATACAACAAAGTAGCCGAAGAATCCCAACATGAGAGAAAAAAATCCCTGGAACATCGACATCAGTTTAGAAAACCTGAATACCTAATCCTACAATATTTGTAAATACTCTACAGAAGTTCCTTGCCCAATTGACTTTTGGCGTGTTTTCTCTGAGTTTCCCTAACTTTTTGGCTAATAACTTTTTTATTAAGTTTCATATTGTTTTCGACTTCAATTTGAAAACTTTTCATCACCAATCGACTTAGAATCAAATTAGGCACACACTCATAAATGTTAAGCCAAAACACCACTGAAATCAACCAAAACGTTGTGGTCCAGTAGCTGTCTGCGCCCATAGATGCCATGAAATACCCCTAATAAAATTAAACATTGATTAAATAATTAATCAATTAAATTAAGGCCTAAACATGCCTTAAAATCAATTTAAAAACAACAGTGGTCAACATAAAGCAAATATTGCACCCTTTGACCGTTTAGGGTAAATATATACCCAAATGAACTCCTTAGGACCTAAAATTTTGTCCTAAGCATTATAACACATAAGTGAACGTACTAAAATTATTGGACAACACTCCAACATCAAGAACCAGCATTAACATGTTTAAAAGTCACTTAGAGCAAAATGTGCTCTAAACAAGCTTTAAAGGTCATGTGACCTCCGTTTGATTCCAAATCAAATTCCTAAGCTTAGTAATCATGTAATGGATGTAATGAATCAATTACCAAAGAACACCAAGCTCAAAAACAAGTTTTAACACAAAATGTGCACTAAGCTTCCTTAAAGCACATTTTTGTGAGATTATCTCCAAAATGAGTTTTGTTTGATTTTAGGGCCTTGAATACCCTTAAATATACTAATGTGACATAATTTACCACATTATAATGCCTAATTCAAAGTTTTTCAAAAAAAAAAACAGAAATATGTGCCTTGATTGTGAATAGTACCCAAAATAGCACTTATTTTCCTAATCTTGTCAAGGGTCAACAATTCCCCCTTGACCATGACCCAACATGGCCGTATAATAACAGGTTCTTTCCCCTTTATTAACCGGCCACATATGTACCAATACCACCCTTGTTTAACCTTTTAATAAAGTAACATTTTTACTACTTTACTATTTTAACAAGAAACTCTTCTTTTCTTCCTTGACTCTTTATTACCATTAATTAAGGCTTCTTCCCTACATATATATCCGACTTCTTAAGCAAATAAAGATGACTCATCATGGTCACTTTATTAAAGTGGGTATAAACACCCTTTTATGAAATTAAATGAACTAGCTTATTTCCACCCTTCTTTCCACATGGCACCTTCTTACTGCCTTAGGAGGCTTTCTTCAGCATGAGGAAACCCATCAAAATATCTTCCATGAGTCATCTTTGACTATTTTGTAAAATATGACTTCATTCCATTATAAGCCTCATTTACCGTTCTTCTCTGCCATAACCAGCTCCAAACCCTCTCTTTTCACTTCCAAAACTGAGAGCAAGCAGCTGTTTCCATGGGTGGATTCCTCTTGAACTAGGTAAGATCTAAAGGCATATTTATGCTCATTTTGTTCATCTTTCTTTCCTCCTTCCACTAAGCTCATCCATTCTCATTTTTATCTAGCTATTTGGTGTGAGTGGTTGCTGGAAATACTACCTATTTTCGGCTGGGAAAAACAGAAGAAGAGAAGATCAAGTTAAGTATTTACAAAGGTAAAAATCAAGCTTTGAGCTAGCTAACCTTCTACCCTTCATTACCGGTTCTGTACCCAGATTTTCCTAGCTTATTCTTTTGCTCTCTTCCTGCAAAATCTGTAGAGAAATCAACTCCTTGAGATGCTACTTCATTTGGTGCTGGATAACTCATTAAATGACATTTTCACAAGGTAAAACTCTAGTTTCCATTGCCTTGTCATTACCGGTTTGATTCTTTGGTTGGAGTGGTGTTTTAACACCTTGGTTTGCTTCAAAAATCAGGCGGTAACAGCCTTGACCAAGCCTATAATCTTAAGGTAATGATCATGCTTAAAATGAGCTCAAACCTCTTTAATGACCCTTGTATTATAAGACTAATACAAGGTTGTTTTTCTTGCATAAATGCTGGCGCAAGGGTGTTCAAACCTTGGGAAAATTCTGTAAGATTTTCAGAAGCCAAGGGTGTGATTAAAAGCTAGCAAAGTAAGCATAAACCAACCTCTAAATCTATGTTATTAAGCTTATGTCTTAGTTAAATTCAAAAAATAATCTAAGTATTTTGTTCAAAATAGCCATGAGCATTTGGAGGCCTTTGCTGGCTTTGATTTGCTTGAAATCAATGTAAGAATACCTAACTTAGCATATCATAAAGTTTTTATGTTATTAAGTTATAAAAAAAATTAAAGCCGGGAGCACATGGAGTTTAAAATGACTACACCATACATTATAATGTTTTATAACATTTTTAGTTGATAATATAAGGATTAGATGACATATTATGTCATAGGAATTAATTAAATAATTTTAGGAAACATTAAATAAAAACTATATATTAAGCCGTAATTAAAAATTGTGATTAATTAGGCTAATAAGTATTTTAGAGGCTTAATTATGCCTAAATAAACATGAGGGAACAAATCCCGAAGAAAACGGATCCTTAAAATGGATTAAAAACACAAACGAACCTTAAAGCGCGTTTTTCGAGGAAACCGGGAAAACACGACTTTAAGCGGGTCAAATAGACTCGTAATAATTTTGTTCAACCAAATAGTCGTTAATAAACATTAATGAAGGTTGAGAACCAATAAAATTATTTAAACGGGAAAATTCTGGAAAACGGGTTCCAATTAGTAAAAATTGTAGGAACCGAGAAGTTGTGGGGTGAGAGTGTAAATAAGTAAAACTAATGTGTCCACTTTTGAATATAAAAATCAAAAGCTGTGAGTGTGTGTATAGGGCCGGCCAGCCTCCCTCTCTCTCACTCTCTTAATTCTTCTTATTTGCTAAAGGATAAATACAATAAAGCAAAAAGGAAACAAAACACTCTTTCTCCTCACAACCCATCCCTCTCTCACGCATTGCTCCCCCACTCTATTTCTCTTCTTCTTCAAGCAGCCTACAATGGCGATTTTGAAGAACCCAACCAGCCTCCATCTTCTCTCTTCTTGTTGAACCCTTAGAGCTTAACCAAAAATTACAAAAATAGTACCATTGGATTCCTCTCATGTAACACCCCAACTACGAACTTAACGAATAACTGAAATCGCAGCGGAAATAAACAACCTAAACGTTAACTAAACAGGTTGGTGTTACATGCCGTTAGCCACCCACGTGACTAACTAGGCAGAATACATACGGTTGTACCGGTCTGATGATCAGACTCCCGAGCATAGAACTAAACACCATAAATACATCAACATATACCGAGTATAAATATTTACAAACCGTCACCGTAAACTGCCACTATAAACTGTCACCGTAATGTAATCGTTAACCAAAATATAGCGCCACGGGAGCACAGACGCAACCCGGGCCTAACAACCAAAATATACCAAAAGTATTTCATAACTCTTAAGAATCTAGAGCCACTCCGCCTCCTCGATCCTCATCCTGCAAATAAATATGGAGCCCCCAAAGGGGGTCAAAACCCTTGGCTGGTATGGTTAACGTGCAGCCCATCGACTACTGGGATACACGCAGCCAATTGTCATGATAACATGGCATTGATTTTTAACACACAACATATATATATAGCATAGCAAGAAATATTGCATGGCACAACAACACATACATCATATGAACATTTCACTTAGAAAACGAACCAAGTTGGTTAGTCAACATTGTAAGCCTAGAGAATGGTTTCACCCTCATATTAAGCTTGTTACATAAACTCGTTACCGTTCTGTTAGTCGAACGAGTAACTCAGGACATAGGCATGACGGATATAGTGATCCGAACACACCGAACACATAATTTCCCCCTAGCCCGATTGGAAGTCAGATAGGTAAGCTTTGGCTAAGCTAGTGGGTGGTCGAAATCCAAAAAGGAAAACAACCTTAACATAAGGAGAGAGCCGAATCTGATTAAGATGTCGACCCCCGTACATACACGCGTGACCGGGACGACCGGATTCCTCACTCCCCGGTTAACACTTGTTAGAAGTCCCATTGATGGAACTTAACACATTCAGTCATAAATAAGTGTTTAAGTCCAGTTAGACATACAAGGGAAGTAAGATATATTTCAGTGACACATACCACAGCCAACTCATACATAGCCGTGGTTAGAACATTTCTTTGGTTGGAAACATTATTACCGGATACCGTTCTCTTACGTTTCCTAGCCTTGGTTAACTATTAATTAGTACGAAATCGAGGTTACCGGTATCGGCACACACACAATACAACAACAACAATGACTGTAAACTCATTTCATGATTTAATCTTACAAGGTCATAAACACACAGAAAAACAAACAACACACAAGCCGGTGTAAACCGGTAGGCAACAGACTGCAAGAAAACCATACCTTGGTCCTTGCTGCTTACGAGTCCCGCCAAACGTAGTTCCTAAACACGATTAATAATGCCGGTTAATTAAATTATTTAACTTCCGGTTTACTAAGCATTTTACTTGATTACTTGACATGTTTTAATGCTTAAACTTACCCTTGATTACCTTCATTATACCCCCTAGGGTTAACTACTTAAGCCACACTTTGTTTGTTTTTTTTACAAGTTTTGGATCGACCGACCTTACCGACCGACCTTACCCAAGGTCGGTCCATTCCAGTGACTTCCGGGTTGAAAAATTCACACTACGACCGACCTTGCTAAGTCCGGTCCCAAGGTCGGTCCATTCCAGAAACATATTACCGTTAGAAAATTTTACTCCGACCGACCTTGCAAGTTCGGTCCACAAGATCGGTCCATTCCAGAGACCTATTCCGTATACAAATTTTAGCCCGACCGACCTTGCAAGTCCGGTCCCCAAGGTCGGTCCATTCCAAAAGGTTTTCTGGCTGGGTAAACTGGGCTCGACCAACCTTGCAGGACCGGTCCCCAAGGTCAGTCTGCTCCAGACCTTTATTTAAAAATGAACTTTTGACTCCAAACTTCACCGTACATATCCTAGTATGTTCTAACCTCATTTGGGCACTTCAACCACACCTTAAGGCCTCAATTAAACTCCTTAAATCACTCACCAAAACCTCCTTAACCATTACAAAAATTCTTACAAAATCTTTTACACTATAATGTTTTTCCTTAGACTTCTAAGTGGTGTTTTTTACCTATGATGGTGACTATCCCAAGGTGTTTCCTCATCACCAACAACATCATCTCCCAAGCATCTTTCACCATCCAAAATTCCTTTATGCAAATACTTGAAATTTCCTTCACAAGTTTATACCTCCTCCTTACAAGACATTATTTTTTTTTCTCCTTGTTTACCAATATTTGCATAAGTCCTAAACACAATTCCTCCATGCCTTTGGTGCATCCCAAAACACTCATTTTATTCCTAAACCCTCCTAGATAATGTCTAAGTCATTCTAACACTCAATAACACCTCAATTTATTTCCTTCCATCAATAGAATACCTAGTCATTCTTAGTTCATCAACCTCATCTAAACTCCTTAAACCTCTTGAACATTAACCAAATTTTGACATGGGTTTCACTAGCACATTGTTACACCAAAACACATAGTTTTCACCTTTAAACATCCAAGAACATTTATTCACACAAGAATGTTCTCTACACAAAACTAAACCTCAAACTACACTACATCACAATATAGTGCATAATTTAAATTGCTTGGCACTTAGGCCCTTAAATAACATGGCTCTTAGGCCCTTAAATTGCATAAACCATAAACACTGAATTTCCACATACATATTGCCTTTGACCTGCAAATACACCCAACATCATATGTGCCCTTTAATAATCTCCCTGAGAATAGTTTTCTAACTCATTTGTCATTGACTCCTTAGGTAGTTTCGACAAGCAATATAAGCTCATTTTTCCTAAGACATTAAACTACATTGAGATAGTTCATTTACCTCTTTTCCTTCACAACTTCCACACTTGTTTTACCTTGCTCTTGCTTGATTAAAAATCGGCAAGGCTTCTGATTGCTTGTCAACGTTCTAATCAATATACAAGCAAGGCAATGAGCATTCAAGCTTCATGCTTAAACTCATTTATAAACCCTAAGTTATACATTGTCTTAAAACACTTAAATGCTTGTTTTACCTTGGTAATGGAAGAGAGTTGGATTAACTAGCAAGATAGGACTCCACCATGGCAAAAGAAAACACCATTACAAGGTGCATTTTCGGTCAACACAAAAATGAAAGGAATGTTGTTTTTCTTGGTTTTTCCTTACCTTCAAGCAAAGGTGATCAACAAGGCATGAAAAGATGAGCTCAAGCTCCTCCCATGGAGATTCCTCTCGGCACCGAAATGGAGCTTTTGGAATTTTGAGAAGACAAGATTGAAGAGCTTGATGAGACTAAGAGGATGATGGTCTTGGAATTTAATTTGGTATATGGAGCTAGGAGATAATGGCAATGGAAGATGGTGGTGAGTGTGGTGCTGTAGCAAAACCGATGGAGGAAGGAAGAAGAGAGGTTGGAGACGGTGGGAATGAGCAAGAAAGAAAGAAAGTGAGGAAAGAAGGAAGTTTGAAAGATATTTAAGTGAATAAAGCAAATAGTGCCTAACTTATTCATCCTTCCTTACTTTATTCAACTAACATGGGTGGTGACTCACCACATGAAAACCGGCCCCTATTGTACTTAGGAGGTTTTATGGTCTTTGTTGACCATTTAGTTGACTTACATTGACTAATGTCTTAAACTAGTATTATTTGGGTACTATTCACTAATCAATGCACATAATTGTGAAATTTTTGATTTCCCATTGATTTAGACTTCCTAATGTGATACTAAGTAGCACATGTGTTAATTAAAGAGTAATGATGGACATTTAGCCATTCAAAACCCATTTACAAGACAATTTTTCAAAAATTTGGTAATTGATTTAACATGTTCATTAACATGTAAATAAGGTCTTGGTAGGCTCTTAGAGTCTCAACCAAGGTTATCCCAAGCTTAGAGCTCATTTTTGTTCTAATTGCCTTTATGGTATTTTATAGTGTTTTCTATGGTTTAAATTGTTCACTAATGTTTCTAAGGCACTTTTTAGCCTCATTATACCATAGTTTAACATTTAAACAACATATAAGGTTTGAGGTATTTCAATCTACCCCCCTTAAAAGAACTTTGTCCCCAAAGTTCACACTTCCCTCGCATTTATAATATTAGAACACGGGGATACTTATAAAACAACACCTTCATAACAAACATACTTTACATAACATCGGACTCAAGGTCCAAGCAACATAATATCATTCATACACAACGGTCTGTAACATAACATCATAGACAATGTATTACAATACTTGTCGTACATACATACCGAAACGGCTCTACCCCCCTTAAAAAGAGGTACACCCCGTACCCTATACATACAAACACTAAGGAGTAAACAACGACGGGTACTTTGCCGTCATCTTATTTTCCAGCTCCCAAGTGGCCTCCTCGACGTCCTGGTTAGACCAGAGGACCTTCACCAGTCGTACTGACTTATGGCGAGTGTCTCGAGTCTTAGTATCCAGAATCCATACGGGAGTCTCCACTGATCGCATGGTCGGCTCTAATGTTAGCCTTTCGGGCTGAAGTACGTGAGACGGATGAGACATATATTTCTTCAACTGGGACACATGAAATACATCATGTACCTTGCCCAGCTCAGCAGGTAAATCTAGCTTGTAAGCTACCGGGCCTATCCGCTCCGTCACAACATAAGGCCCCACATATTTTGGGCTCAACTTGCCTTTCTG
Organism: Limonium bicolor; assembly: GCA_023374045.1. Taxonomy (NCBI): domain Eukaryota; kingdom Viridiplantae; phylum Streptophyta; class Magnoliopsida; order Caryophyllales; family Plumbaginaceae; genus Limonium; species Limonium bicolor. Next base: position 4,977,938 of record CM041781.1, on the reverse strand, counting down.
GCCAAAACGAAATACTCCCTTCATGGGGGATACTCTGTAAAATACCTGGTCGCCCACGACGAACTCCAGGTCACGTCTGCGCACATCGGCATACGATTTCTGCCTATCCTGAGCTGCCTTCATGTTAGCCCGGATCTGGCGTACTTCTGCTTGTACTTGCTCTAAATACTCAGGTCCTATAATGACCGTCTCACTCAACTCATCCCAGCATAATGGCGTGCGGCATGGTCTACCGTACAAAGCCTGGAAGGGAGACATCTTGATCGAAGCATGGTAACTGTTGTTGTAGCGAAACTCGATCAGATGTAACTTATCAATCCAGCTGGTGTGAAAGTCAAGTGCACATGCACGTAACATATCCTCAAACGTCTGTATGATGCGCTCACTCTGACCATCTGTCTATGGGTGGAACGCCGTACTCAACTTCAATTCGGTACCAAGCGCTTCCCGTGTAGTTCTCTAGTACCTCGAGAGGAATCCCTATCAGACACGATAGTCTTCGGTACCCCATAATGTCATACTATCTCTCGGTCGAAGAGCTCTGCTAGCTTTGCCACTTTCCAGGTATCCTTCATCGGTATGAATCGGGCTACCTTGGTCAGTCGGTCAACAACGACCCAAATCATGTTCAGACCTCCCCTTGTAGGCGGAAGCCCTACTACGAAGTCCATGGAAATGTCATGGAACTTCCACTCAGGCACTGGCATTGGCTGTACCATACCACCAGGCCGTTGGTGCTCAAACTTGACCTTCTGGCAAGTGAGACACCTCAACACATAATCATTTACATCCTTTTTCATTCCCGTCCACCAGAAATATCGTTTCATACTCTTGTACATCTTTGAAGCTCCGGGGTGAATCGAAGTAGTGGAACAATGGGATTCACTCAAAATGCGCTCCTTCAGCTCAGCGCTACTCCTCGGAATACACAGTCGGCCATTCAGCCTAATCAGGTCACCATCATGGAGTCTGAAATCATACTTCTGACCCTCGAATGTGCCATCAATAAGCTTCTGCCTGATCTCCAACATATACTGATCCGACATCTGAGCACTCCGCACCTCTTCAACCAAGCTAGAATGAGGGACTAGCGAATGGAGAGAGTGTGCTTGGTGACTCAGTGCGTCAGCTACCACGTTCGCCTTACCCTCCTTGTACTGTAGGTTGATGTCATAGTCATTCAGAAACTCGACCCACCTTCTCTGCCTCATGTTCAACTCTTTCTGAGTGAACAAGTATTTCAAACTTTTATGATCCGAATATATTATCACGCTCACCCCATACAAATGATGTAGCCATATCTTCAAAGCGAAGACGATGGCACCCAATTCTAAGTCGTGGGTAGGGTAGTTCTCTTCATGCTTCTTCAGCTGTCGGGAGGCGTATGCTACGACCTTCCCGTGTTGCATCAATACACAACCCATACCTCTCCCTGATGCGTCGCAATAGACCTCGAACCCATCTGGACTGTCTGGTATAGTCAGGACTGGTGCAGATGTCAGAGCATCCTTGAGACTCTGAAAAGAACTCTCGTAGTCGTCTGTCCACTCGAATGGTGCATCCTTCTTCATTAAGGAAGTCATCGGCTTCGAGACACTGGAGAAGTCCTTCACGAATCTCCTGTAATATCCTGCCAGACCGAGGAAGCTTCGGATGTCGGTAACTGTCTTCGGCCTAGGCCAGGTGCGCACTGCATCTATCTTTGCCGGATCAACAATGATCCCGGCCTCAGAAATCACATGACCAAGGAAGGAAAATTGGTTCAACCAGAACTCACACTTAGAAAACTTAGCATACAACTGATTCTTTCTCAACGTTTGCAACACATTTCTCAGGTGGCTTTCGTGCTCACCCTTTGATTTTGAATACACAAGTGTATCGTCGATGAAGACTACCACTAACTTGTCCAACTGATCTCGGAACAAGCGGTTCATTAAGTCCATAAACTTGGATGGTGCATTGGATAAACCAAACGGCATAACCGTAAACTCATAGTGACCGTATCTGGTTCTAAATACGGTCTTCTCAATGTCACCCTCTCGAATAGCGATCTGATGGTAACCTGATCGTAAGTCGATCTTGGGGAATACTGATGCTCCTTTTAACTGGTCAAATAAGTCGTCAATGCGTGGTAAGGGATAACGGTTCTTTACCGTAACTACATTCAGCTCTCTGTAGTCGATGTAGAGGCGGAGACTACCGTCCTTCTTCTTCACGAAGAGGACCGGCGCTCCCCATGGGGAAACGCTTGGGCGTATAAATCCCTTGTCGAGTAGGTCTCTCAGCTGCTCTTTGAGCTCTGTCATCTCGGCTGGAGCCATACGATAGGGCGCCTTCGCTATTGGTCCGGTTCCCGGCACCAGTTCAATCTCAAACTCCACTTCCCGTGCTGGCGGCATGCCCGACAGTTCCTTAGGAAATACATTAGGAAACTCTGACACTACCGGCACATCTGGGCTAAACTCTGGATCTCTCTCTATGTCCTGAAAATAGCAGAGGTACACATCATTCTTCCTTCGTAACTCACGGTACATGGCCATGGCGGTGATGATCTGAGTCGAAGGCTCCCTGGGCCTCTGGCGGTATGATATAGTAACCCTAGACGGACTCCAAAGAAGCAGACGATGCTCGGCACATAGGATTCTGCCCTTGTACCGCTCCAACCAGTTCATCCCGACAATCACATCGAATCCAAGTCCCTCGAACTCAATCATGTCGATCGGGAACTCTTCATCCTTGATTCACACAATAGCATCTCGGTGCCAACGGGTACACTTGATCCGCTCTTTCGACGGGAGAGTGACTAGAAAGTCAGGCATCTCTTCACCGTCTAACCCCAGCGTCCTCGCAAAGGAAAGCGAGAAAAATGTGTGTGAGGCTCCGGAGTCGAACAAGGTCGATGCGTCCACGCCATTAACTGGAAAGGTACCGGTGAGGATAGTGCCGCTTCTGCCGGCTTCTGCCTCATTACAAACACCCAGTATACCTCCCGTTCCGAGTGCACAGCCTAATTCAGCTCATAAACTTCATAAGTACACAGTAACAACACGGTTGACATACTCCAAAACAACATCCCTTTATTCATTAACATACTCTTTACACCATAAGTTGGTTTACATTGTCGACATAGCTAACATATATAACATCTTTAACATACACTGGCTCAACACATTACATAATTACACAAGGCTTTAAAACTGTCTGAAGGTCAAATTCAAGCGTCCTGGTTTCATGTGTGTGGCATTGATCACTGTCGAAGGTGCGGTATTCAGTTTGATCTTCTTGATACCGTGAAATAACATCCTTGACTGCCCACCCATGATTAGCACATCTCCTGACTTCAACACTAACTTCTTTGCGAGATCAGTACGCTTCTGCTCGCCATACACAAACACTGCGGTGTCACCAATGGACTAAGACACAACAGGTACCCCCTTACTCAGAGACTCGGGTGTTTCGTCCTTATCTTGGTGTAAACCCAACCGTCCACCTTTCTGGTAGAAGTTCACAATACATAAATCTGCCTTAACACTCGGGATTGGATCCGATTCAACTTGCTGAGCAATTCCCACGGCGTGGTTAACACCGCAAGGAACTCCTCAGGTATGCTCAGTACTGTTGCTCCGTCTTCAGCTCGCACATCTTGATATGTCTTGGTGTAAGGGTTCCAGTCCTTACCCATGCACATCATCTTCAACTTCATTCTTGATCCGTTCGGATACTCTGGCGTGTAGAAACCTCCAGGTGCTGCCCCTAGTTCGTTGCACCGCCTGATGATGTGGATTTGTGCTTCGGGTGTTAGGTATCCATTTAAGAGTATCATACCTGGCAGGATGACCTGACATTGCTCCATCGGGTATTCAGTGATGCTGATGGTAGTCTTTTCGGGGTTCGGTGTGGGTGGGATTGGATAACAAATATTGAAGGTTCATAAGGTTTAAAATTACCTAATTTAGGTGACTCTCACATTATACTTTAACTCACCACTTATATGGTTGTACATTTAGACTCACTAACACACATGCATGAAATGCGGTATGCAATCACTTATTTCACTTAACGGTTTAGGTGGTACTACAGACACGATAATGTGAGTGGTTGGAATTGGTGTATTTAAAACAATTGAGAAAGAAATTAATACTCAAAATATCTGTCGGGCTGCAAACAAAATCCCGGTTGTAGTAGTATAGTAAGACAGAAGCGGCCGGGTATCAAACCGTGGGACTTATAGCGAAATAATATAGTACCTAAGCTTTGTCACAAAAGAGGGGAATTAATTGACTTGTTTTTATAAAGTAAAACAGCAGATAAAATAAACTGAGTGGAAGATAAATTAAACGGGACTCCTGGTTCAGGTTTATATAATCTGATTAATTATGCTATCTCTACCGGTTTATTATAATAGTTTGGCAAAATTCCTGTTATTATCTTAAGGACTAAATCATAGACTCAAAAGGACTCGTTTACCAGAACATGCTCGGTCTAATATAGATTCGAGCAAAACACATGTAAACGGATTGAGTGCGAGGAATTATATTTTGCATCTGAAAATACTAACTTATTTAATCAAAATAAGTTTTCCACAGATTTATCGATTAATTAACCTGTCTATTTATCACTGATCTAATCAAAATAGACTTTGTAAAGCATTTTAATAAATTCATGAAATTTATTAAAAAGGCGAGAGATAAGCTTTAATTGTAACAAACTGTATTTAATTAAATCGGTAAAAATATAGATTACATAATTAAACAAACTATAATTTAACCTTCACCCGAGTATATCCTCTTAGCCCAACATAGTTAAAAAGAAGACATAATAAGAAGTAACAGAAATCATCTGAAAAAGATGATTAATTCAGCTCCACTATTTTGACTGCTAATATTTTGGACAGAGGTTGGACAGAATAATGGTATGGAAGTGGAATGTTTTATGGGATGAGGTGATGTGTGGTTTTTATGTGGACATTATGTAGATGAGATGTATGATTTTTGGAGAGGTAATGGTAATTTTGTGGAGGAAAAATGGCATAAGTTTGGGGGTGGAATGAGATGATTATTAATGGAGGGTTATAGGTATATTTATAGTGATAATGGGGTAAAAAGGAAGGGTAAGTCGGTGGAAGAGGTGTGTGAAAAGATAAAATATATTTATCTTTTCACACCATGTCGATGCAACTCTGATTGCTGAAATTACCATCGTGTTCGAACCAGCGTCCGGACCTGCTGGTTCGGACATGTCGACGCTGTGCAGAGCTTGCTCCACGTGTTGCGTCCGGAACTGCTTGTCCGGACACAGGTCCAGACGAGAATTAATTTGCCTCTAAAATCTTCATTTCAGCTCCGATTTAATCCCCGTTTGTTGCGTTGGAATCCTCATGAGTAAATCTACTTAATTACATGGATTTTTCCTACATTGAACATATAAAATGCATTAGTTCATATCAAAACATAAATCTTAGGAAAAAACGCATAATAAGTGGGAAATATGTGTTTCAGATATTGCAATTCATAAGGTATTTAAACCCTAAAAGTCTATATGTTTTGCACTTATCAAACTTCCTCACACTTAGCTTTTGCTTGTCCTCAAGCAAAATACAGAATTAAGCTCCTAAGGAATGCCATAGAATTAAATCTTTGGGTTAAAACAAACGTAGAAGGGAATCAAACATAATAACAATCCTAAGATTAACCTTGCTCATAACTGTATGTTTCTTTCTTTTTAGTGGAAACAAGCTCTTCAAACCAAAAAATTGGAGAAGTTAAATCATCAAGAATGAACACAGATTAACTCAGGATCTTTCCACCATTTCTTTCCTTAAATACCCAGAAATGACAAGGGGTGTGAAGTATTGCCTTATTCCGCAGTACCTTTCAACACCACATACTCATGATCTAAATAAGTTTAAGCTCTCCTTTTTTTAAAACTTTAATAGCACTGCTTGCATATTTATTTTAAACCCTACCGACTTTTCTCTCCATTCTTGTAACAGTTTTGGGTCTTTTATCCCAGATCAAATGATCTTAGGTAAATGGGTGATGAAGCACCCCAAGGACTTAATAACCGAATGGAAGAGGCCCGTTTCAGTTTAAACAAAAATATTAGATCAGAGGAGTACCTTGCCTTATTCTTCCATTCCAAACTTTCATTTCATTCCAAAGGTACCGAGTTAAACCAGTTCAGACTTCATAATTAGCTTGCACACAAAATAATTTTTATAATGAAACCATAAAAGCTAACAATTAAGAGCAAAACTAATCTTAAAGTTGCTTACCATGCTTGATTTTTCTACAAAATTATTTTACCCGTAAATCTAATGTCTATACGTATTAAAAAGAACTACTGGCACATTTTCAGGGAAAGGTCTCTACTTCCTCACACTTAAGAGGAACAATGTCCTCAATTAATCAATTTTTTTTTCAAGTAAGAATACGTTTCAAAATGTGTCATACTCATGGAGAATAGCGGTCATGTATTGCAATAGAGATAAATCAAGTAAGAGGAGTAAAAAGAACTTAACATAATTTAAATAGTGCAAAAATTAAAACAAAGAACTCCCCTTATATCCTTGGATTGAGAAAGTAGCCCTTCCTCACACTTAAGGCTTTTGGCGGGGGAAACGTTCCTCACACTTGCGTTATGCAAGTGCTCAACTTTGCAGATGGAATGTCTTATTGAAACATTTAAAAGAAAAAATGCTATTATATAATAAAGATAGTGCCTAAACTGAAACAAACCAAATAACCAGAAAACTGTCAAATGTTAGCGATACAGTAAATAAATAACAAAGTAGGAAAGGAAAAACAAAAGAGAGAAAATAACTGTCATAAAATCACTCAGGTGGTGGGTAGTAAGCCTGTCACTGCTGAAAGTCACGGAGCAGGGACTCATAATTATCATGCGATCGGCGTGCCTGCTCCCGAAGTTGGCTGATCTCAGCTTGGAACGACTGCTCCATCTGCCGCTCTCTGCGCTCTAGCTCATCCCAGGTCACATACCCGCTCCTGGGTGCTGGGAATGCTGCATACTGCTGCTCCTCTGCTGCAGTGGAAGTAGGGAATGGCTCTGACGGTCCCTCTTCCACATCTCTCTGCCGCTTCTGAGTACGCGGAGCCGCCTTCTTAGTCCACGTCGTTCCATCAAAGTCAAATCTCATCCTCTTCATGGTGCCCATGTCAATGGGTGACCTGGAAGTGGAACGACCCTCCTCAGCCAAGATCACTCCCTGCTGCCTGAGGAAGTGACATATCATAACAGGGAATCCAAGCCTGTGACGGTCCTTGTGCTCGATGATGTAGCGCAGATGCTGCTGTAAAAGCTAGGGTAGATATAAGAGTGCAGAAGCTCCAGCAAAAGAAGAGTTCAGGACTGCCTGGAGAAGATAGCAGTCAGTCTGGTTGAGGTCAGAAGTGTGTCGTGGTGCGACATTGGCCACCAGAAGCGTGAACAGGACTCGCTCGCGAGGGTCCTGTAGTAGATCAGTAGGGATGACCTGCTTAGACTGGTCATCCCCTCTTCGTTTGCGCGGTGCCTGAAAAAAGCGCACTGTAATGTCGGTCTGTGGCGCTCTGAAACTCATTGTATAGCTGCAGCAGGTCATCGTCCTCACTCATAGGAGGATCAGGGTAAGGAATCCCTAAGTATGTAGCAATATCCTCCACTCGAATAACGATGTCCCTCCCTTGGACCGTGGAGCGAATGGTGCCTTCTTGGATACGGGAATTCACATAGAAAACCCGTACCTCACGTGGGTAGAATAAACCACCCATGTCTAATAGCTTCACCCATCTATGCGCATCCAGAAGCTCGGGTAACCCAAGCTGGCGCTGTAACTCCGGTGCGACAGATCGTTCAGGTTCAATTTCGCACTCAAGATTGAACCAGTCTGCTGCTTGTTGAGATATAAAACCCGGTGGGGGTGCCTGACTGGAACTAGTAGCAGTGCTTTTACCCTTCTTTGAACGACTAGTAAATTTTCTCAACATCCTACTTAACACAAATTAGCAACAAAGAAAGCAGGTAGAAAAATAGTATGAAATTCAAACATAAATACATAAATATCCACAAATTCTACCAAAATTTCGACAGAATCTCCCCTAAAAATATTCAATTCTCCACAACTAAATTCAATCAATAAACAAGATAATGCAATACCATCATCAAACAAATCCACTCACAACATCGTACAATCATAAACCCGATAAGTTACAACAACAATGCATTCTAGAACCGAAAAACAGAAATATAACAACAATATTTTCGTAACTAGTAAACCTCAATTTGGAATTCAATCAAAAACACCAAAATTGAGTATAAAAAGTTTACAATTTACCTTGTGGGAGTATAGGATGATTGTAGAAGAAGAAATTGATGACAAAAATGCAAGAAATGCTCAAAAAATTTGCGAAATCGTCACCCTAGGTTTGGAACTTCAGATGCTGATTTCTCCTTGTGTGGCTGATGGTTTGTGGATTTCTTGATATATAAATGTAGAGAATTGAAAAACGAAGATTTCGGTACCAACCTTGCTTGATTTGGTGGAGTAATGAAGAATCTAGAGCCAAAGGAAGATAGGGGCGATTTGGGGTTGTTCGCGGTCGTTTTGGGAGATTTTGGAGATTTGTACAGATAGAACTGATTCGGACGATACTAATTCGGAAACGCGTCCCATCCGGACCGGCTGGTTCGGACAGGCCAAATATATATATATATATATTTCTTTTTTTACACTCTAACTTATGAAAATAAGATAGAATAAATTCTTAAAAATTAAAAATACAATAAAATTGAAATATTTATATTAAAAATAATATTTAAAATACCTGATAAACTCTGGGTTGCCTCCCAGTTAGCTGCTCTTTTTTAACGTCCTTAGCTAGACACCCATAATTTCATTCTGTTTGTGAGGAGTTGTGGGTTGGGGTCCCACAACATCCTATAGTTAAGCTGCGTAGCTGCTTGGGTTTATGTTGAACTCTCCACGGGAGAGATTTCTTCTTAGATAGTGCCCGTTTCAAAACAGGAGTAAAAGTGTCGTGCTGTTCCTGGACAAAAGAAATTCTAACAAGTTAATTGAAATATCAGTAGGACAAGTATACCTCTTTAGACGGGCCCCATAAACTTTGAAAGTTTCGCCTTCTTGTTTTGTAGTTCAAAGGCACCATATGAGGTCACACCAACAATCGGAAAGGACCAGCCCAATGAGATTTGAGCTTCCCAGGGAAAAGCTTCAATCTTGAATTATAGATGAGAACCAAGTCACCTACTTTGAAGTCTCTCTTGAGGATCAGCTTGTCATGGAACTTCTTGGTTCGTTCCTTATAAATTTTAGCATTGTGGTAAGCTTGATCCCTCAGCTCTTCTAACTCAGAGAGTTGCAACTTCCTTTTCTCACCCGCAGCAGTCATATCAAAATTTAAGGCCTTGATAGCCCAGTAAGCCTTGTGCTCAAGCTCCACATGGAGATGACATGCCTTTCCATAAACCAATTTAAAAGGTGACATACCAATGGGGGTTTTATATGCTGTGCGATAGGCCCAAAGAGCATCATCCAGTTTTAAAGCCCAATCTTTTCTAGAGGAGTGCACCGTCTTTTGGAGTATCCACTTTAACTCCCTATTGGATACTTCTGCTTGCCCATTCGTCTGGGGATGGTAAGCAAGGGCAACTTTGTGGTGTACCCCATACTTAGCCATCAATGCATCAATGCTTCGATTGCAGAAGTGTGTGCCTCCATCACTTATAATAGTTCTAGGGACTCCAAAGCGGGTAAATACATGCTTCTTTAAGAATTTTACCACCGTCTTTGAATCAGCATGTTGGCAAGGAATTGCTTCAACCCACTTGGATTCGTAGTCCCATAAAATCCATTCCCCAGCAGTCAAAAAGTTCGACCTAAAATGCCTTGCAGGGGCATCTCATGTCGCCTAGAAGTATTTCCCATGCGTTGACAACTATCGCAACTGGCCACAAAGACTTGGCAATCTTTATGTAGTGTGGGCCAATAAAATCCGGATTCCAAAACTTTGGCTGCCGTCCTATGAGATCCATGGTGGCCTCCAGCTTCCCTTGAATGACAAAACTCTAGGACACTGGGTACTTCATCATCTGGGAGACACCTGCAAATTATACTATCTACACAAACTCGAAAGAGAAAAGGGTCTTCCCAGATATAATGCTTAGCGTCAGATAAAAATTTCTTCTTTTGAGCATAGGAAAAGTCACGAGGTACCACCCCAGAAATAAGATAATTGGCTAGGTCAGCATACCAAGGCTCGTGCACCGTATGCAAAAAAAAACAGTCTCATCCAGAAAAAATTCATGAATTGGTACACCATCATCAGGAACTACCAACCGAGATAGATGGTCAGCCACAACATTTAATTTACCACTTTTATCCCTAACTTCAATGTCCAATTCCTGTAACAAGAGAATCCAACGAAGCAAGCATGGTTTGGCCTCTTTCTTAGTAAACAAATATTTAAGAGCAGAGTGGTCAGTGTGAATAATCACTTTACTTCCCCATAAATATGATCTGAATTTATCTAAGGAGAATACCACTGCCAGGAGCTCTTTCTCGGTGGTTGTGTAGTTTCTTTGAGCATTGTCTAGAGTTTTGCTCGCATAAGCAATAACTCGCAGAATCTTGTCTTTCCTTTGGCACAGAGCTGCCCCTACTGCAAAATCACTGGCATCACACATAATCTCAAAGGGTAATGACCAGTCAGGTGAAACAACATTGGGAGCAGCTACCAATTTTTGTTTAATTAAATCAAAAGCAGATACGCAATCATCAAAAACATCAAATGGGGCCTCTTTCAGAAGCAAATCAGTTAATGGTTTTGCAATTTTAGAAAAATCCTGAATAAACCGTCTATAAAATCCTGCATGCCCTAAGAAGGCTCTTACTTCTTTCACATAAGTTGGTTTTGGCAATTTCTCTATTACCTCCACCTTGGCTTGATCTACCTCAATCCCTTTAGCAGAAACTATGTGTCCGAGCACAATCCCATCCTTGACCATGAAGTGGCACTTCTCCCAGTTGAGGACCAGATTTGTCTCCTCACAACGGCCAAGAATTAGATCAAGCTCCAAACAAACATAAAAACTAGATCCATAGACAGAAAAATCATTCATGAATACCTCAATGCTCTCTGCGATGAAGTCTGCGAAAATCGCCTGCATACAACGCTGAAAGGTGGCAGGAGTATTGCACAGTCCAAAGGGCATTCTTCTATACGCAAAGGTACCATAAGGACAAGTGAAAGTTGTCTTGTCTTGGTCGTCTGGCGCAATAGGAATCTGGAAGTACCCTGAAAAACCATCTAAGAAACAATAATACTCCTGTCCTACCAATCTTTCTAGCATCTGATCGATAAAAAGGAGAGGAGAAATGATCCTTCCCGGTTGCAGAGTTCAAGCGCCTATAATCTATGCACATGCGCCAACCAGTGATTTTCCTTTGAGGAACAGCTTCTCCTTTGTGATTTACTACCGCTTCGATGCCTCCTTTCTTTGGGACAACCTGTAAGACTTACCCACGGACTGTCGGAGATGGGATATATGATGTCTGCGTCCAGGAGTTTCAAAACTTCCTTCTTAACTACCTCCTTCAGATTCAGGTTAAGCCGACGCTGGGGCTGCCTGATAGACTTGTAATTGTCCTCCATATAGATGTGGTGTGTGCAGTAGGAGGGGTCAATTCCTTTAATGTCAGCAATAGTCCACCCGATCGCTGTTTTGTGTTTTTTCAACACCTCAAGTAACCTAGTTTCCTGCCCGGAATTCAAAGAAGAGGAAATAATGACGGGCAAATGATCATTTTCAGCTAAAAAGGCATACTTAAGATTAGAAGGTAGCTCCTTAAGCTCGAGCTCTGGTGGCTGTTCTATTGAGGGAATAGATTTTTGCAGTTTTCTATCAAGTCTTTCGATTGTAGGGCGGTATGCTTGAAAACCTGCCCTTCATTTCTCCATAGACGCCAGCATGGCGTTAACTTCCGGATCTTCCACTTTTTCTTCCAGAGAAGTAACTAATACTTGCTCCAATGTTTCAGTTTCATCACTCGGGAAGGAAGATAGGGAATACATGTCTTCATCTGTAGAAAAATCGCCTTCCTCCTCATCATTATCTATTAAGCCCACAGTCTTGGCGTGATGAGCAAAGCTAGAGCTTTTCTTCATATCAAATTCGATCTTTTCATCGTCATATCACAAAGTGATTTTTCCATCGTGGACATCAATAATGGCTTTGGCAGTACTCAGAAACGGTCGGCCCAAAATTAGAGGGACCTCAACATCGTCGTCCATTTCTAAAATGACGAAGTCAGCTGGAAAGATAAAGCGATCCACTCCAACCACCAGATCTTGGACTATTCCCATCGGCTTGATCTTCGATCTGTCGGCTAGTTGTAGTTTGAATGGAACAGGTTGCATCTCCCCTCCTCTTACTTTTAAGAAGGTGACGTAGGGCATGATATTTATACTAGCCCCCAGGTCGCATAACCCGCTTCCACAGTCCACTCCACCTATAAAACATGGGATAATAGGATTTCCCGGATCTGTTTGTTTGGGAGGGAGTGCTCGAAGAAGGCCAGCAGAGCATTCCTCTGTGAGGTGAACTGTTTCTTTTCCAGCTTTCTTCTTTTTCTTTGTTAAGAGATCCTTTAAAAACTTGGCGTAGTTGGGCATCTCTTGCAAAGCGTCGATTAGAGGGATATCGAGAGTCAATTTCTTGAAAATGTTTAAGAATTTGGCAAACTGTTCATCTAGATGCTTCTTCTTCATCCTATTGGGAAATGGGAGTTCAATGTTTTGAGAAGAGGAAGATGGAATGTCGATAGTTATTCGAGATGGAGAGGGAGTAGAAGGAATATGAACTTGGATATCTGGGGGAGATGAGGCTGGATTAGTTGTGTTCTCATCATTGATGCTGGCCTCTTCTTGGCCTCCCTTTTCTTTTCTGGTAGTAAGCTCTCTTCCACTCCTTAGGGAGATTGTACTCAAGTCTGTTGATTGGAAGGTGTCATCTTCTACAAGGATTGAATTTGCTTGCTCTCTTGGATTGGGGTAAGTTTGTGAAGGGAGTTGACCAAGAGGTCTTTGTTGGGTGAGAAGTTGTTGAATTTGGGATTGCAAGGCTTTTGGTCTTTGCGAAGGGTTGCGACCTCCTCTTGCGTGTCTCGGGACTTACCCATCATTGCTTTAAACATCTCTTGCATTTGGGACATTTCAGATTCAGAATTTGAAGGAGGTTGAGTCGGTCGGCTTGAAGAAGCATCATTGCCATAAGGCGGTTGCTGATACTGCCTTTGGCCTCCTTGATAATTGGACTGAGGTCTGAAATTTTGAGATGGTTGGAGTGTATGTGGGTTTTGGATATTGTCGGTATTTGAGTATCGAAGATTGGGGTGCATGTTACGCTGCCATGGTTGCCTGTACCCTAAATTGTTGCCAACATAGTTTACTTCCTCAGCTGCTTTTAATTCTTGTAACTGGGGGCATTGTTCATAATCGTGTGGCCGACCACATTGCGTGCAAGAAACATCAGGAGATGATAGGGATAGAGGAGCATAGCCTGGAGGGGTTGTAGATGATCGAGAAGTCATCGACTTTGCTTGTTGGGGGTAGGAGTTCATGGCCATCTGCTCAACTACTTTCTGCAGGATGCTTACCTTTGTCGCCTGCCGCGCATTGCTCTCCATGAGTTGCTCGTGGCTTTTCATCAGCTGGTCAAATTTATTGTCACTTTCTTCTACATGGTATAAACCTGGTGTGCCTCCTCTTGATCCACCTGTGGCCCAGTCTCCGATCTCTTCACAGAGGGACTCCATCCCATTCAGAAACTGTTCCCCTGGCTTTTTCAAAATATCAGCTCCTAAAGAGGATAGTACCATTGTTTTGCATTGATTAATTAAGCCTTTGTAGAACAATTGAGATAATGTTCTTTTGTGAGACCATGGTGAGGACACGTCAACAGTAGTCCTTTGAAATGGTCCCAAGTTTCACAGATGTTTTCTGACCCTGGCTGCTTGAAATTGTAGATCTCAGCAATCATTTCCAACGTTTGGCTCGGGGGCAGGAACTTGTCATAGAAGTTGGTGGCCATTTCATCCCAAGTACCAATGGTACTTGGTGTAAGGTTGTGGTACCATTTACTCGCATTTCCCGTCAGGCTGTGAGGGAACAAGGACAGTCTTGCGTACTGGAGTACTGCGTTGGTAGCGGTTAGACTGTTGGCATGCTGTAGAAACTTGGTGACATGTAACAGAGCTTCGTCAGGACTAGAGCCATCGAACATGCCTAACTCCTTTACACATCGGATCTGATGATATGGCTTCAGCTTTTGCCACTCATCGTATTCGGATTGGGTAAGGTGGGGAAGGATGATGGCGGGCTGTTGACCTTGATTAGATGGCCTGTTGATGTTACGAACTATAGCTAGTGAAGATGTCATATCTGCTTCCTGGTTAGATTCTATCACCGTGGTTGTGTTTTGTTGAGATCGTTTATGCCTTAAAGTGCGCAGAAAAGTTCTCTTGATCTCAGGGATGTAGCCAACCGTATGATTATTAATACTGCCCGGAAGGCTGTGTGACCTGGTAATAGGCATTCACCACTCAAAACAGCAAAAGAAACTTGTGATGTGATAAAATAAATAGATATAGGAAGTAATATGGAGGGGGAATTTAAACAGCTAAAAAGAAACAATTCAATAAAATAAACTAAAGAACTACTTTTTTTTAACTAGAGTAAATAAACTGAAATAAATAAATATAAAGAAATCAGTTTAAGTAATGAAAATAATAAAATAAAATAAAGAAAAAGAGCAGAATTTAAATTGCTGGAATTTAAATGACAAGGGAATTTAAATGACAGTAATTTAAATGACTAGAAAATAAAGAACTGAAATTTAAATGAAAATTAAATAAAGAGCTGGAATTTAATTGATTGAAATTGAATGACAGAACATTTAAATGACAGAATTTTAAATGACAAGAAAATTTAAATGACAGAATTTAAATGATAGAAATTAAATTACTGAATGAAAAGGACAATGGAAATTTAAATAACTGGAAAGTAAATGACAGGAATTTTAAATGACGGGAAAATAAATGACTGTAATTAATACGATATTTAAATTGCTGGAATAATTAAATGACAGAAGTTAGTAGAATAAAATAAACAAACAGCAAAATAGTATAAACAGAATATTATAATATAGCAAGTGAATTATCCGGGCTTAGGGACTAGAATAAATCAAGTCCCCAGCAATGACCCCATTTTGCAGACACGATAATGTGAGTGGTTGGAACTGGTGTATTTAAAACAATTGAGAAAGAAATTAATACTCAAAATATCTGTCGGGCTGCAAACGAAATCCCGGTCGCAGTAGTATAGTAAGACAGAAGCGGTCGGGTATCAAACCGTGGGACTTATAGCAAAATAATATAGTATCAAGCTTTGTCACAAAAGGGGGAATTAATTGACTGTTTTTTAAAGTAAAACAACAGATAAAATAAATTGAGTGGAAGATAATTAACGAGACTCCGGGTTCAGGTTTATATTTCTTAATTATGCTATCTCTCCGGTTTATTTAATAGTTTGGCAAAATTCCTGTTATTATCTTAAGGACTAAATCATAGACTCAAAAGGACTCGTTTACCAGAACATGCTCGGTCTAATCTAGATTCGAGCAAAACACATGTAAACGGATTAAGTGCGAGGAATTATATTTTGCATCTGAAAATACTAACTTATTTAATCAAAATAAGTTTTCCACAGATTTATCGATTAATTAACCTGTCTATTTATCACTGATCTGATCAAAATAGACTTTGTAAAGCATTTTAATAAATTCATGAAATTTATTAAAAAGGCGAGAGATAAGCTTTAATCGTAAAAACTGTATTTAATTAAACCGGTAAAAATATAGATTACATAATTAAACAAACTATAATTTAACCTTCACCCGGAGTAATATCCTCTTAGCCCAACATAGTTAAAAAGAAGACAGAATAAGAAGTAAAGAAATCATCTGGAAAAGATGATTAATTCAGCTCCACTATTTTGACTGCTAATATTTTGGACAGAGGTTGGGACAGAATAATGGTATGGAAATGGAATGTTTTATGGGATGAGGTGATGTGTGGTTTTATGTGGACATTATGTAGATGAGATGTATGATTTTTGGAGAGGTAATGGTAATTTTGTGGAGGAAAAATGGCAAGTTTGGGGGTGGAATGAGATGATTATTAATGGAGGGTTATAGGTATATTTATAGTGATAATGGGGTAAAAAGGAAGGGTAAGTCGGTGGAAGAGGTGTGTGAAAAGATAAAATATATTTATCTTTTCACACCATGTCGATGCACTCTGATTGCTGAAATTACCGTCGTGTCCGAACCAGCGTCCGGACCTGCTGGTTCGGACATGTCGACGCTGTGCGGAGCTTGCTCCACGTGTTGCGTCCGGACTGCTTGTCCGGACACAGGTCCGGACGAGAATTAATTTGCCTCTAAAATCTTCGTTTCAGCTCCGATTTAATCCCCGTTTGTTACGTTGGAATCCTCATGAGTAAATCTACTTAATTACATGGTTTTTCCTACATTGAACATATAAAATGCATTAGTTCATATCAAAACATAAATCTTAGGAAAAAACGCATAATAAGTGGGAAATATGTGTTTCAGATATTGCAATTCATAAGGTATTTAAACCCTAAAAGTCTATATGTTTTGCACTTATCAAACTTCCTCACACTTAGCTTTTGCTTGTCCTCAAGCAAAATACAGAATCAAGCTCCTAAGGAATGCCATAGAATTAAATCTTTGGGTTAAAATAAACGTAGAAGGGAATCAAACATAATAACAATCCTAAGATTAACCTTGCTCATAACTGTATGTTTCTTTCTTTTTAGTGGAAACAAGCTCTTCAAACCAAAAATTGGAGAAGTTAAATCATCAAGAATGAACACAGATTAACTCGGATCTTTCCACCATTTCTTTCCTTAAATACCCAGAAATGACAAGGGGTGTGAAGTATTGCCTTATTCCGCAGTACCTTTCAACACCACATACTCATGATCTAAATAAGTTTAAGCTCTCCTTTTTTTTAAAACTTTAATAGCACTGCTTGCATATTATTTTAAACCCTACGACTTTTCTCTCCATTCTTGTAACAGTTTTGGGTCTTTTATCCCAGATCAAATGATCTTAGGTAAATGGGTGATGAAGCACCCCAAGGACTTAATAACCGAATGGAAGAGGCCCGTTTCAGTTTAAACAAAAATATTAGATCAGAGGAGTACCTTGCCTTATTCTTCCATTCCAAACTTTCATTTCATTCCAAAGGTACCGAGTTAAACCAGTTCAGACTTCATAATTAGCTTGCACACAAAATAATTTTTATAATGAAACCATAAAAGCTAACAATTAAGAGCAAAACTAATCTTAAAGTTGCTTACCATGCTTGATTTTTCTACAAAATATTTTACCCGTAAATCTAATGTCTATACGTATTAAAAAGAACTACTGGCACATTTTCAGGGAAAGGTCTCTACTTCCTCACACTTAAGAGGAACAATGTCCTCAATTAATCAATTTTTTTTCAAGTAAGAATACGTTTCAAAATGTGTCATACTCATGGAGAATAGCGGTCATGTATTGCAATAGAGATAAATCAAGTAAGAGGAGTAAAAGAACTTAACATAATTTAAATAGTGCAAAAATTAAAACAAAAACTCCCCTTATATCCTTGGATTGAGAAAGTAGCCCTTCCTCACACTTAAGGCTTTTGGCGGGGGAAACGTTCCTCACACTTGCGTTATGCAAGTGCTCAACTTTGCAGATGGAATGTCTTATTGAAACATTTAAAAGAAAAAAATGCTATTATATAATAAAGATAGTGCCTAAACTGAAACAAACCAAATAACCAGAAAACTGTCAAATGTTAGCGATACAGTAAATAAATAACAAAGTAGGAAAGGAAAAACAAAAGAGAGAAAATAACTGTCATAAAATCACTCAGGTGGTGGGGGTAGTAAGCCTGCCACTGCTGAAGTCACGGAGCAGGGACTCATAATTATCATGCGATCGGCGTGCCTGCTCCCGAAGTTGGCTGATCTCGCTTGGAACGACTGCTCCATCTGCCGCTCTCTGCGCTCTAGCTCATCCCAGGTCACATACCCGCTCCTGGGTGCTGGGAATGCTGCATACTGCTGCTCCTCTACTGCAGTGGAAGTAGGGACTGGCTCTGACGGTCCCTCTCCCACATCTCTCTGCCGCTTCTGAGTACGCGGAGCCGCCTTCTTAGTCCACGTCGTTCCATCAAAGTCAAATCTCATCCTCTTCATGGTGCCCATGTCAATGGGTGACCTGGAAGTGGAACGACCCTCCTCAGCCAAGATCACTCCCTGCTGCCTGAGGAAGTGACATATCATAACAGGGAATCCAAGCCTGTGACGGTCCTTGTGCTCGATGATGTAGCGCAGATGCTGCTGTAAAAGCTAGGGTAGATATAAGAGTGCAGAAGCTCCAGCAAAAGAAGAGTTCAGGACTGCCTGGAGAAGATAGCAGTCGGTCTGGTTGAGGTCAGAAGTGTGTCGTGGTGCGACATTGGCCACCAGAAGCGTGAACAGGACTCGCTCGCGAGGGTCCTGTAGTAGATCAGTAGGGATGACCTGCTTAGACTGGTCATCCCCTCTTCGTTTGCGCGGTGCCTGAAGTAAAAGCGCACTGTAATGTCGGTCTGTGGCGCTCTGAAACTCATTGTATAGCTGCAGCAGGTCATCGTCCTCACTCATAGGAGGATCAGGGTAAGGAATCCCTAAGTATGTAGCAATATCCTCCACTCGAATAACGATGTCCCTCCCTTGGACCGTGGAGCGAATGGTGCCTTCTTGGATACGGGAATTCACATAGAAAACCCGTACCTCACGTGGGTAGAATAACCACCCATGTCTAATAGCTTCACCCATCTATGCGCATCCAGAAGCTCGGGTAACCCAAGCTGGCGCTGTAACTCCGGTGCGACAGATCGTTCAGGTTCAATTTCGCACTCAAGATTGAACCAGTCTGCTGCTTGTTGAGATATAAAACCCGGTGGGGGTGCCTGACTGGAACTAGTAGCAGTGCTTTTACCCTTCTTTGAACGACAGTAAATTTTCTCAACATCCTGCTTAACACAAATTAGCAACAAAGAAAGCAGGTAGAAAAATAGTATGAAATTCAAACATAAATACATAAATATCCACAAATTCTACCAAAATTTCGACAGAATCTCCCCTAAAAATATTCAATTCTCCACAACTAAATTCAATCAATAAACAAGATAATGCAATACCATCATCAAACAAATCCACTCACAACATCGTACAATCATAAACCCGATAAGTTACAACAACAATGCATTCTAGAACCGAAAACAGAAATATAACAACAAATTTTCGTAACTAGTAAACCTCAATTTGGAATTCAATCAAAAACACCAAAATTGAGTATAAAAAGTTTACAATTTACCTTGTGGGAGTATAGGATGATTGTAGAAGAAGAAATTGATGACAAAAATGCAAGAAATTGCTCAAAAAATTTGCGAAATCGTCACCCCTAGGTTTGGAACTTCAGATGCTGATTTCTCCTTGTGTGGCTGATGGTTTGTGGATTTCTTGATATATAAATGTAGAGAATTGAAAAACGAAGATTTCGGTACCAACCTTGCTTGATTTGGTGGAGTAATGAAGAATCTAGAGCCAAAGGAAGATAGGGGCGATTTGGGGTTGTTCGCGGTCGTTTTGGGAGATTTTGGAGATTTGTACAGATAGAACTGATTCGGACGATACTAATTCGGAAACGCGTCCCATCCGGACCGGCTGGTTCGGACAGGAAATATATATAATATTTTTTTTTACACTCTAACTTATGAAAATAAGATAGAATAAATTCTTAAAAATTAAAAATACAATAAAATTGAAATATTTATATTAAAATAATATTTAAAATACCTGATAAACTCTGGGTTGCCTCCCAGTTAGCTGCTCTTTTTAACGTCCTTAGCTAGACACCCATAATTTCATTCTGTTTGTGAGGAGTTGTGGGTTGGGGTCCCACAACATCCTATAGTAAGCTGCGTAGCTGCTTGGGTTTATGTTGAACTCTCCACGGGAGAGATTTCTTCTTAGATAGTGCCCGTTTCAAAACAGGAGTAAAAGTGTCGTGCTGTTCCTGGACAAAAGAAATTCTAAACAAGTTAATTGAAATATCAGTAGGACAAGTATACCTCTTTAGACGGGCCCCATAAACTTTGAAAGTTTCGCCCTTCTTGTTTTGTAGTTCAAAGGCACCATATGAGGTCACACCAACAATCGGGAAAGGACCAGCCCAATGAGATTTGAGCTTCCCAGGGAAAAGCTTCAATCTTGAATTATAGATGAGAACCAAGTCACCTACTTTGAAGTCTCTCTTGAGGATCAGCTTGTCATGGAACTTCTTGGTTCGTTCCTTATAAATTTTAGCATTGTGGTAAGCTTGATCCCTCAGCTCTTCTAACTCAGAGAGTTGCAACTTCCTTTTCTCACCCGCAGCAGTCATATCAAAATTTAAGGCCTTGATAGCCCAGTAAGCCTTGTGCTCAAGCTCCACATGGAGATGATGACATGCCTTTCCATAAACCAATTTAAAAGGTGACATACCAATGGGGGTTTTATATGCTGTGCGATAGGCCCAAAGAGCATCATCCAGTTTTAAAGCCCAATCTTTTCTAGAGGAGTGCACCGTCTTTTGGAGTATCCACTTTAACTCCCTATTGGATACTTCTGCTTGCCCATTCGTCTGGGGATGGTAAGCAAGGGCAACTTTGTGGTGTACCCCATACTTAGCCATCAATGCATCAATGCTTCGATTGCAGAAGTGTGTGCCTCCATCACTTATAATAGTTCTAGGGACTCCAAAGCGGGTAAATACATGCTTCTTTAAGAATTTTACCACCGTCTTTGAATCAGCATGTTGGCAAGGAATTGCTTCAACCCACTTTGGATTCGTAGTCCCATAAAATCCATTCCCCAGCAGTCAAAAAGTTCGACCTATAAAATGCCTTGCAGGGGCATCTCATGTCGCCTAGAAGTATTTCCCATGCGTTGACAACTATCGCAACTGGCCACAAAGACTTGGCAATCTTTATGTGTGGGCCAATAAAATCCGGATTCCAAAACTTTGGCTGCCGTCCTATGAGATCCATGGTGGCCTCCAGCTTCCCTTGAATGACAAAACTCTAGGACACTGGGTACTTCATCATCTGGGAGACACCTGCAAATTATACTATCTACACAAACTCGAAAGAGAAAGGGTCTTCCCAGATATAATGCTTAGCGTCAGATAAAAATTTCTTCTTTTGAGCATAGGAAAAGTCACGAGGTACCACCCCAGAAATAAGATAATTGGCTAGGTCAGCATACCAAGGCTCGTGCACCGTATGCAAAACAAAAACAGTCTCATCCAGAAAAAATTCATGAATTGGTACACCATCATCAGGAACTACCAACCGAGATAGATGGTCAGCCACAACATTTAATTTACCACTTTTATCCCTAACTTCAATGTCCAATTCCTGTAACAAGAGAATCCAACGAAGCAAGCATGGTTTGGCCTCTTTCTTAGTAAACAAATATTTAAGAGCAGAGTGGTCAGTGTGAATAATCACTTTACTTCCCCATAAATATGATCTGAATTTATCTAAGGAGAATACCACTGCCAGGAGCTCTTTCTCGGTGGTTGTGTAGTTTCTTTGAGCATTGTCTAGAGTTTTGCTCGCATAAGCAATAACTCGCAGAATCTTGTCTTTCCTTTGGCACAGAGCTGCCCCTACTGCAAAATCACTGGCATCACACATAATCTCAAAGGGTAATGACCAGTCAGGTGAAACAACATTGGGAGCAGCTACCAATTTTTGTTTAATTAAATCAAAAGCAGATACGCAATCATCAAAACACAAATGGGGCCTCTTTCAGAAGCAAATCAGTTAATGGTTTTGCAATTTTAGAAAAATCCTGAATAAACCGTCTATAAAATCCTGCATGCCCTAAGAAGGCTCTTACTTCTTTCACATAAGTTGGTTTTGGCAATTTCTCTATTACCTCCACCTTGGCTTGATCTACCTCAATCCCTTTAGCAGAAACTATGTGTCCGAGCACAATCCCATCCTTGACCATGAAGTGGCACTTCTCCCAGTTGAGGACCAGATTTGTCTCCTCACAACGGCCAAGAATTAGATCAAGCTCCAAACAAACATAAAAACTAGATCCATAGACAGAAAAATCATTCATGAATACCTCAATGCTCTCTCGATGAAGTCTGCGAAAATCGCCTGCATACAACGCTGAAAGGTGGCAGGAGTATTGCACAGTCCAAAGGGCATTCTTCTATACGCAAAGGTACCATAAGGACAAGTGAAAGTTGTCTTGTCTTGGTCGTCTGGCGCAATAGGAATCTGGAAGTACCCTGAAAAACCATCTAAGAAACAATAATACTCCTGTCCTACCAATCTTTCTAGCATCTGATCGATAAAAGGAGGAGAGAAATGATCCTTCCCGGTTGCAGAGTTCAAGCGCCTATAATCTATGCACATGCGCCAACCAGTGATTTTCCTTTGAGGAACAGCTTCTCCTTTGTGATTTACTACCGCTTCGATGCCTCCTTTCTTTGGGACAACCTGTAAGACTTACCCACGGACTGTCGGAGATGGGATATATGATGTCTGCGTCCAGGAGTTTCAAAACTTCCTTCTTAACTACCTCCTTCAGATTCAGGTTAAGCCGACGCTGGGGCTGCCTGATAGACTTGTAATTGTCCTCCATATAGATGTGGTGTGTGCAGTAGGAGGGGTCAATTCCTTTAATGTCAGCAATAGTCCACCCGATCGCTGTTTTGTTTTTTTCAACACCTCAAGTAACCTAGTTTCCTGCCCGGAATTCAAAGAAGAGGAAATAATGACGGGCAAATGATCATTTTCAGCTAAAAAGGCATACTTAAGATTAGAAGATAGCTCCTTAAGCTCGAGCTTTAGTGGCTGTTCTATTGAGGGAATAGATTTTTGCAGTTTTCTATCAAGTCTTTCGATTGTAGGGCGGTATGCTTGAAAACCTGCCCTTCATTTCTCCATAGACGCCAGCATGGCGTTAACTTCCGGATCTTCCACTTTTTCTTCCAGAGAAGTAACTAATACTTGCTCCAAGTTCAGTTTTAGCACTCGGGAAGGAAGATAGGGAATATATGTCTTCATCTGTAGAATGATCGCCTTCCTCCTCATCATTATCTATTAAGCCCACAGTCTTGGCGTGATGAGCAAAGCTAGAGCTTTTCTTCATATCAAATTCGATCTTTTCATCTCATATCACAAAGTGATTTTTCCATCGTGGACATCAATAATGGCTTTGGCAGTACTCAGAAACGGTCGGCCCAAAATTAGGGACCTCAACATCGTCGTCCATTTCTAAAATGACGAAGTCAGCTGGAAAGATAAAGCGATCCACTCCAACCACCAGATCTTGGACTATTCCCATCGGCTTGATCTCGATCTGTCGGCTAGTTGTAGTTTGAATGGAACAGGTTGCATCTCCCCTCCTCTTACTTTTAAGAAGGTGACGTAGGGCATGATATTTATACTAGCCCCCAGGTCGCATAACCCGCTTCCACAGTCCACTCCACCTATAAAACATGGGATAATAGGATTTCCCGGATCTGTTTGTTTGGGAGGGAGTGCTCGAAGAAGGCAGCAGAGCATTCCTCTGTGAGGTGAACTGTTTCTTTTCCAGCTTTTTCTTTTTCTTTGTTAAGAGATCCTTTAAAAACTTGGCGTAGTTGGGCATCTCTTGCAAAGCGTCGATTAGAGGGATATCGAGAGTCAATTTCTTGAAAATGTTTAAGAATTTGGCAAACTGTTCATCTAGATGCTTCTTCTTCATCCTATTGGGAAATGGGAGTTCAATGTTTTGAGAAGAGGAAGATGGAATGTCGATAGTTATTCGAGAGAGAGGGAGTAGAAGGAATATGAACTTGGATATCTGGGGGAGATGAGGCTGGATTAGTTGTGTTCTCATCATTGATGCTGGCCTCTTCTTGGCCTCCCTTTTCTTTTCTGGTAGTAAGCTCTCTTCCACTCCTTAGGGAGATTGTACTCAAGTTGTTGATTGGAAGGTGTCATCTTCTACAAGGATTGAATTTGCTTGCTCTCTTGGATTAGGGTAAGTTTGTGAAGGGAGTTGACCAAGAGGTCTTTGTTGGGTGAGAAGTTGTTGAATTTGGGATTGCAAGGCTTTTTGGTCTTTGCGAAGGGTTGCGACCTCCTCTTGCGTGTCTCGGGACTTACCCATCATTGCTTTAAACATCTCTTGCATTTGGGACATTTCAGATTCAGAATTTGAAGGAGGTTGAGTCGGTCGGCTTGAAGAAGCATCATTGCCATAAGGCGGTTGCTGATACTGCCTTTGGCCTCCTTGATAATTGGACTGAGGTCTGAAATTTTGAGATGGTTGGAGTGTATGTGGGTTTTGGATATTGTCGGTATTTGAGTATCGAAGATTGGGGTGCATGTTACGCTGCCATGGTTGCCTGTACCCTAAATTGTTGCCAACATAGTTTACTTCCTCAGCTGCTTTTAATTCTTGTAACTGGGGGCATTGTTCATAATCGTGTGGCCGACCACATTGCGTGCAAGAAACATCAGGAGATGATAGGGATAGAGGAGCATAGCCTGGAGGGGTTGTAGATGATCGAGAAGTCATCGACTTTGCTTGTTGGGGGTAGGAGTTCATGGCCATCTGCTCAACTACTTTCTGCAGGATGCTTACCTTTGTCGCCTGCCGCGCATTGCTCTCCATGAGTTGCTCGTGGCTTTTCATCAGCTGGTCAAATTTATTGTCACTTTCTTCTACATGGTATAAACCTGGTGTGCCTCCTCTTGATCCACCTGTGGCCCAGTCTCGATCTCTTCACAGAGGGACTCCATCCCATTCAGAAACTGTTCCCCTGGCTTTTTCAAAATATCAGCTCCTAAAGAGGATAGTACCATTGTTTTGCATTGATTAATTAAGCCTTTGTAGAACAATTGAGATAATTGTTCTTTTGTGAGACCATGGTGAGGACACGTCAACAGTAGTCCTTTGAAACGGTCCCAAGTTTCACAGATGTTTTCTGACCCTGGCTGCTTGAAATTGTAGATCTCAGCAATCATTTCCAACGTTTGGCTCGGGGGCAGGAACTTGTCATAGAAGTTGGTGGCCATTTCATCCCAAGTACCAATGGTACTTGGTGTAAGGTTGTGGTACCATTTACTCGCATTTCCCGTCAGGCTGTGAGGGAACAAGGACAGTCTTGCGTACTGGAGTACTGCGTTGGTAGCGGTTAGACTGTTGGCATGCTGTAGAAACTTGGTGACATGTAACAGAGCTTCGTCAGGACTAGAGCCATCGAACATGCCTAACTCCTTTACACATCGGATCTGATGATATGGCTTCAGCTTTTACCACTCATCGTATTCGGATTGGGTAAGGTGGGGAAGGATGATGGCGGGCTGTTGACCTTGATTAGATGGCCTGTTGATGTTACGAACTATAGCTAGTGAAGATGTCATATCTGCTTCCTGGTTAGATTCTATCACCGTGGTTGTGTTTTGTTGAGATCGTTTATGCCTTAAAGTGCGCAGAAAAGTTCTCTTGATCTCAGGGATGTAGCCAACCGTATGATTATTAATACTGCCCGGAAGGCTGTGTGACCTGGTAATAGGCATTCACCACTCAAAACAGCAAAAGAAACTTGTGATGTGATAAAATAAATAGATATAGGAAGTAATATGGAGGGGGAATTTAAACAGCTAAAAAGAAACAATTCAATAAAATAAACTAAAGAACTACTTTTTTTTAACTAGAGTAAATAAACTGAAAATAAATAAATATAAAAGAAATCAGTTTAAGTAAATGAAAATAATAAAATAAAATAAAGAAAAAGAGCAGAATTTAAATTGCTGGAATTTAAATGACAAGGGAATTTAAATGACAGTAATTTAAATGACTAGAAAATAAAGAACTGAAATTTAAATGAAAATTAAATAAAGAGCTGGAATTTAATTGATTGAAATTGAATGACAGAACATTTAAATGACAGAATTTTAAATGACAAGAAAATTTAAATGACAGAATTTAAATGATAGAAATTAAATTACTGAAATTTAAAGGACAATGGAAATTTA
The DNA here is from genome assembly GCA_023374045.1 of Limonium bicolor. Taxonomy (NCBI): domain Eukaryota; kingdom Viridiplantae; phylum Streptophyta; class Magnoliopsida; order Caryophyllales; family Plumbaginaceae; genus Limonium; species Limonium bicolor. The sequence continues at coordinate 4,951,705 of CM041781.1, read as the reverse complement.
AATAACTGGAAAGTAAATGACAGGAATTTTAAATGACTGGGAAAATAAATGACTGTAATTAATACGATATTTAAATTGCTGGAATAATTAAATGACAGAAGTTAGTAGAAATAAAATAAACAAACAGCAAAATAGTATAAACAGAATATTATAATATAGCAAGTGAATTATCCGGGCTTAGGGACTAGAATAAATCAAGTCCCCAGCAATGACCCCATTTTGCAGACACGATAATGTGAGTGGTTGGAACTGGTGTATTTAAAACAATTGAGAAAGAAATTAATACTCAAAATATCTGTCGGGCTGCAAACAAATCCCTAGTAGTAGTAGTATAGTAAGACAGAAGCGGTCGGGTATCAAACCGTGGGACTTATAGCAAAATAATATAGTACCTAAGCTTTGTCACAAAAGGGGGGAATTAATTGACTTGTTTTTATAAAGTAAAACAACAGATAAAATAACTGAGTGGAAGATAAATTAAACGGACTCCGGGTTCAGGTTTATATAATCTGATTAATTATGCTATCTCTACCGGTTTATTATAATAGTTTGGCAAAATTCCTGTTATTATCTTAAGGACTAAATCATAGACTCAAAAGGACTCGTTTACCAGAACATGCTCGGTCTAATCTAGATTCGAGCAAAACACATGTAAACGGATTGAGTGCGAGGAATTATATTTTGCATCTGAAATACTAACTTATTTAATCAAAATAAGTTTTCCACAGATTTATCGATTAATTAACCTGTCTATTTATCACTGATCTGATCAAAATAGACTTTGTAAAGCATTTAATAAATTCATGAAATTTATTAAAAAGGCGAGAGATAAGCTTTAATCGTAACAAACTGTATTTAATTAAACCGGTAAAAATATAGATTACATAATTAAACAAACTATAATTTAACCTTCACCCGGAGTATATCCTCTTAGCCCAACATAGTTAAAAAGAAGACAAATACGAAGTAAAAGAAATCATCTGGAAAAGATAATTAATTCAGCTCCACTATTTTGACTGCTAATATTTTGGACAGAGGTTGGACAGAATAATGGTATGGAAATGGAATGTTTTATGGGATGAGGTGATGTGTGGTTTTTATGTGGACATTATGTAGATGAGATGTATGATTTTTGGAGAGGTAATGGTAATTTTGTGGAGGAAAAATGGCATAAGTTTGGGGGTGGAATGAGATGATTATTAATGGAGGGTTATAGGTATATTTATAGTGATAATGGGGTAAAAAGGAAGGGTAAGTCGGTGGAAGAGGTGTGTGAAAAGATAAAATATATTTATCTTTTCACACCATGTCGATGCAGCTCTAACTGCTGAAATTACTGTCGTGTCCAAACCAGCATCCGGACCTGCTGGTTCGGACATGTCGACGCTGTGCGGAGCTTGCTCCACGTGTTGCGTCCGGACTGCTTGTCCGGACACAGGTCCGGACGAGAATTAATTTGCCTCTAAAATCTTCGTTTCAGCTCCGATTTAATCCCCGTTTGTTGCGTTGGAATCCTCATGAGTAAATCTACTTAATTACATGGATTTTTCCTACATTGAACATATAAAATGCATTAGTTAATATCAAAACATAAATCTTAGGAAAAAACGCATAATAAGTGGGAAATATGTGTTTCAGATATTGCAATTCATAAGGTATTTAAACCCTAAAAGTCTATATGTTTTGCACTTATCAAACTTCCTCACACTTAGCTTTTGCTTGTCCTCAAGCAAAATACAGAATTAAGCTCCTAAGGAATGCCATAGAATTAAATCTTTGGGTTAAAACAAACGTAGAAGGGAATCAAACATAATAACAATCCTAAGATTAACCTTGCTCATAACTGTATGTTTCTTTCTTTTTAGTGGAAACAAGCTCTTCAAACCAAAAATTGGAGAAGTTAAATCATCAAGAATGAACACAGATTAACTCAGGATCTTTCCACCATTTCTTTCCTTAAATACCCAGAAATGACAAGGGGTGTGAAGTATTGCCTTATTCCGCAGTACCTTTCAACACCACATACTCATGATCTAAATAAGTTTAAGCTCTCCTTTTTTTTAAAACTTTAATAGCACTGCTTGCAATTTATTTTAAACCCTACGACTTTTCTCTCCATTCTTGTAACAGTTTTGGGTCTTTTATCCCAGATCAAATGATCTTAGGTAAATGGGTGATGAAGCACCCCAAGGACTTAATAACCGAATGGAAGAGGCCCGTTTCAGTTTAAACAAAAATATTAGATCAGAGGAGTACCTTGCCTTATTCTTCCATTCCAAACTTTCATTTCATTCCAAAGGTACCGAGTTAAACCAGTTCAGACTTCATAATTAGCTTGCACACAAAATAATTTTTATAATGAAACCATAAAAGCTAACAATTAAGAGCAAAACTAATCTTAAAGTTGCTTACCATGCTTGATTTTTCTACAAAATTATTTTACCCGTAAATCTAATGTCTATACGTATTAAAAGAACTACTGGCACATTTTCAGGGAAAGGTCTCTACTTCCTCACACTTAAGAGGAACAATGTCCTCAATTAATCAATTTTTTTTCAAGTAAGAATACGTTTCAAAATGTGTCATACTCATGGAGAATAGCGGTCATGTATTGCAATAGAGATAAATCAAGTAAGAGGAGTAAAAAGAACTTAACATAATTTAAATAGTGCAAAAATTAAAACAAAGAACTCCCCTTATATCCTTGGATTGAGAAAGTAGCCCTTCCTCACACTTAAGGCTTTTGGCGGGGGAAACGTTCCTCACACTTGCGTTATGCAAGTGCTCAACTTTGCAGATGGAATGTCTTATTGAAACATTTAAAAAAAAATGCTATTATAATAAAGATAGTGCCTAAACTGAAACAAACCAAATAACCAGAAAACTGTCAAATGTTAGCGATACAGTAAATAAATAACAAAGTAGGAAAGGAAAAACAAAAGAGGGAAAATAACTGTCATAAAATCACTCAGGTGGTGGGTAGTAAGCCTGCCACTGCTGAAAGTCACGGAGCAGGGACTCATAATTATCATGCGATCGGCGTGCCTGCTCCCGAAGTTGGCTGATCTCAGCTTGGAACGACTGCTCCATCTGCCGCTCTCTGCGCTCTAGCTCATCCCAGGTCACATACCCGCTCCTGGGTGCTGGGAATGCTGCATACTGCTGCTCCTCTGCTGCAGTGGAAGTAGGGAATGGCTCTGACGGTCCCTTCCACATCTCTCTGCCGCTTCTGAGTACGCGGAGCCGCCTTCTTAGTCCACGTCGTTCCATCAAAGTCAAATCTCATCCTCTTCATGGTGCCCATGTCAATGGGTGACCTGGAAGTGGAACGACCCTCCTCAGCCAAGATCACTCCCTGCTGCCTGAGGAAGTGACAGATCATAACAGGGAATCCAAGCCTGTGACGGTCCTTGTGCTCGATGATGTAGCGCAGATGCTGCTGTAAAAGCTAGGGTAGATATAAGAGTGCAGAAGCTCCAGCAAAAGAAGAGTTCAGGACTGCCTGAGAAGATAGCAGTCGGTCTGGTTGAGGTCAGAAGTGTGTCGTGGTGCGACATTGGCCACCAGAAGCGTGAACAGGACTCGCTCGCGAGGGTCCTGTAGTAGATCAGCAGGGATGACCTGCTTAGACTGGTCATCCCCTCTTCGTTTGCGCGGTGCCTGAAGTAAAAGCGCACTGTAATGTCGGTCTGCGGCGCTCTGAAACTCATTGTATAGCTGCAGCAGGTCATCGTCCTCACTCATAGGAGGATCAGGGTAAGGAATCCCTAAGTATGTAGCAATATCCTCCACTCGAATAACGATGTCCCTCCCTTGGACCGTGGAGCGGATGGTGCCTTCTTGGATACGGGAATTCGCATAGAAAACCCGTACCTCACATGGGTAGAATAAACCACCCATGTCTAATAGCTTCACCCATCTATGCGCATCCAGAAGCTCGGGTAACCCAAGCTGGCGCTGTAACTCCGGTGCGACAGATCGTTCAGGTTCAATTTCGCACTCAAGATTGAACCAGTCTGCTGCTTGTTGAGATATAAAACCCGGTGGGGGTGCCTTACTGGAACTAGTAGCAGTGCTTTTACCCTTCTTTGAACGACCAGTAAATTTTCTCAACATCCTGCTTAACACAAATTAGCAACAAAGAAAGCAGGTAGAAAAATAGTATGAAATTCAAACATAAATACATAAATATCCACAAATTCTACCAAAATTTCGACAGAATCTCCCCTAAAAATATTCAATTCTCCACAACTAAATTCAATCAATAAACAAGATAATGCAATACCATCATCAAACAAATCCACTCACAACATCGTACAATCATAAACCTGATAAGTTACAACAACAATGCATTCTAGAACCGAAAAACGGAAATATAACAACAATATTTTCGTAACTAGTAAACCTCAATTTGGAATTCAATCAAAAACACCAAAATTGAGTATAAAAAGTTTACAATTTACCTTGTGGGAGTATAGGATGATTGTAGAAGAAGAAATGATGACAAAAATGCAAGAAAATTGCTCAAAAATTTGCGAAATCGTCACCCTAGGTTGGAACTTCAGATGCTGATTTCTCCTTGTGTGGCTGATGGTTTGTGGATTTCTTGATATATAAATGTAGAGAATTGAAAAACGAAGATTTCGGTACCAACCTTGCTTGATTTGGTGGAGTAATGAAGAATCTAGAGCCAAAGGAAGATAGGGGCGATTTGGGGTTGTTCGCGGTCGTTTTGGGAGATTTTGGAGATTTGTACAGATAGAACTGATTCGGACGATACTAATTCGGAAACGCGTCCCATCCGGACCGGCTGGTTCGGACAGGCCAAATATATATATATTTTTTTTTTACACTAACTTATGAAAATAAGATAGAATAATTCTTAAAAATTAAAAATACAATAAAATTGAAATATTTATATTAAAAATAATATTTAAAATACCTGATAAACTCTGGGTTGCCTCCCAGTTAGCTGCTCTTTTTAACGTCCTTAGCTAGACCCATAATTTCATTCTGTTTGTGAGGAGTTGTGGGTTGGGGTCCCACAACATCCTATAGTTAAGCTGCGTAGCTGCTTGGTTTATGTTGAACTCTCCACGGGAGAGATTTCTTCTTAGATAGTGCCCGTTTCAAAACAGGAGTAAAAGTCGTGCTGTTCCTGGACAAAAGAAATTCTAAACAAGTTAATTGAAATATCAGTAGGACAAGTATACCTCTTTAGACGGGCCCCATAAACTTTGAAAGTTTCGCCCTTCTTGTTTTGTAGTTCAAAGGCACCATATGAGGTCACACCAACAATCGGAAAGGACCAGCCCAATGAGATTTGAGCTTCCCAGGGAAAAGCTTCAATCTTGAATTATAGATGAGAACCAAGTCACCTACTTTGAAGTCTCTCTTGAGGATCAGTTTGTCATGGAACTTCTTGGTTCGTTCCTTATAAATTTTAGCATTGTGGTAAGCTTGATCCCTCAGCTCTTCTAACTCAGAGAGTTGCAACTTCCTTTTCTCACCCGCAGCAGTCATATCAAAATTTAAGGCCTTGATAGCCCAGTAAGCCTTGTGCTCAAGCTCCACATGGAGATGACATGCCTTTCCATAAACCAATTTACAAGGTGACATACCAATGGGGGTTTTATATGCTGTGCGATAGGCCCAAAGAGCATCATCCAGTTTTAAAGCCCAATCTTTTCTGGAGGAGTGCACCGTCTTTTGGAGTATCCACTTTAACTCCCTATTGGATACTTCTGCTTGCCCATTCGTCTGGGGATGGTAAGCAAGGGCAACTTTGTGGTGTACCCCATACTTAGCCATCAATGCATCAATGCTTCGATTGCAGAAGTGTGTGCCTCCATCACTTATAATAGTTCTAGGGACTCCAAAGCGGGTAAATACATGCTTCTTTAAGAATTTTACCACCGTCTTTGAATCAGCATGTTGGCAAGGAATTGCTTCAACCCACTTGGATTCGTAGTCCCATAAAATCCATTCCCCAGCAGTAAAAAGTTCGACCTATAAAATGCCTTGCAGGGGCATCTCATGTCGCCTAGAAGTATTTCCCATGCGTTGACAACTATCGCAACTGGCCACAAAGACTTGGCAATCTTTATGTAGTGTGGGCCAATAAAATCCGGATTCCAAAACTTTGGCTGCCGTCCTATGAGATCCATGGTGGCCTCCAGCTTCCCTTGAATGACAAAACTCTAGGACACTGGGTACTTCATCATCTGGGAGACACCTGCAAATTATACTATCTACACAAACTCGAAAGAGAAAAGGGTCTTCCCAGATATAATGCTTAGCGTCAGATAAAAATTTCTTCTTTTGAGCATAGGAAAAGTCACGAGGTACCACCCCAGAAATAAGATAATTGGCTAGGTCAGCATACCAAGGCTCGTGCACCGTATGCAAAACAAAAACAGTCTCATCCAGAAAAAATTCATGAATTGGTACACCATCATCAGGAACTACCAACCGAGATAGATGGTCAGCCACAACATTTAATTTACCACTTTTATCCCTAACTTCAATGTCCAATTCCTGTAACAAGAGAATCCAACGAAGCAAGCGTGGTTTGGCCTCTTTCTTAGTAAACAATATTTAAGAGCAGAGTGGTCAGTGTGAATAATCACTTTACTTCCCCATAAATATGATCTGAATTTATCTAAGGAGAATACCACTGCCAGGAGCTCTTTCTCGGTGGTTGTGTAGTTTCTTTGAGCATTGTCTAGAGTTTTGCTCGCATAAGCAATAACTCGCAGAATCTTGTCTTTCCTTTGGCACAGAGCTGCCCCTACTGCAAAATCACTGGCATCACACATAATCTCAAAGGGTAATGACCAGTCAGGTGAAACAACATTGGGAGCAGCTACCAATTTTTGTTTAATTAAATCAAAAGCAGATACGCAATCATCAAAAACAACAAATGGGGCCTCTTTCAGAAGCAAATCAGTTAATGGTTTTGCAATTTTAGAAAAATCCTGAATAAACCGTCTATAAAATCCTGCATGCCCTAAGAAGGCTCTTACTTCTTTCACATAAGTTGGTTTTGGCAATTTCTCTATTACCTCCACCTTGGCTTGATCTACCTCAATCCCTTTAGCAGAAACTATGTGTCCGAGCACAATCCCATCCTTGACCATGAAGTGGCACTTCTCCCAGTTGAGGACCAGATTTGTCTCCTCACAACGGCCAAGAATTAGATCAAGCTGCTCCAAACAAACATCAAAACTAGATCCATAGACAGAAAAATCATTCATGAATACCTCAATGCTCTGCTCGATGAAGTCTGCGAAAATCGCCTGCATACAACGCTGAAAGGTGGCAGGAGTATTGCACAGTCCAAAGGGCATTCTTCTATACGCAAAGGTACCATAAGGACAAGTGAAAGTTGTCTTGTCTTGGTCGTCTGGCGCAATAGGAATCTGGAAGTACCCTGAAAAACCATCTAAGAAACAATAATACTCCTGTCCTACCAATCTTTCTAGCATCTGATCGATAAAAAGGAGAGGAAATGATCCTTCCGGTTGCAGAGTTCAAGCGCCTATAATCTATGCACATGCGCCAACCAGTGATTTTCCTTTGAGGAACAGCTTCTCCTTTGTGATTTACTACCGCTTCGATGCCTCCTTTCTTTGGGACAACCTGTAAGACTTACCCACGGACTGTCGGAGATGGGATATATGATGTCTGCGTCCAGGAGTTTCAAAACTTCCTTCTTAACTACCTCCTTCAGATTCAGGTTAAGCCGACGCTGGGGCTGCCTGATAGACTTGTAATTGTCCTCCATATAGATGTGGTGTGTGCAGTAGGAGGGGTCAATTCCTTTAATGTCAGCAATAGTCCACCCGATCGCTGTTTTGTGTTTTTTCAACACCTCAAGTAACCTAGTTTCCTGCCCGGAATTCAAAGAAGAGGAAATAATGACGGGCAAATGATCATTTTCAGCTAAAAAGGCATACTTAAGATTAGAAGGTAGCTCCTTAAGCTCGAGCTCTGGTGGCTGTTCTATTGAGGGAATAGATTTTTGCAGTTTTCTATCAAGTCTTTCGATTGTAGGGCGGTATGCTTGAAAACCTGCCCTTCATTTCTCCATAGACGCCAGCATGGCGTTAACTTCCAGATCTTCCACTTTTTCTTCCAGAGAAGTAACTAATACTTGCTCCAATGTTTCAGTTTCATCACTCGGGAAGGAAGATAGGGAATACATGTCTTCATCTGTAGAAAAATCGCCTTCCTCCTCATCATTATCTATTAAGCCCACAGTCTTGGCGTGATGAGCAAAGCTAGAGCTTTTCTTCATATCAAATTCGATCTTTTCATCCTCACATCACAAAGTGATTTTTCCATCGTGGACATCAATAATGGCTTTGGCAGTACTCAGAAACGGTCGGCCCAAAATTAGGGGGACCTCAACATCGTCGTCCATTTCTAAAATGACGAAGTCAGCTGGAAAGATAAAGCGATCCACTCCAACCACCAGATCTTGGACTATTCCCATCGGCTTGATCTCCGATCTGTCGGCTAGTTGTAGTTTGAATGGAACAGGTTGCATCTCCCCTCCTCTTACTTTTAAGAAGGTGACATAGGGCATGATATTTATACTAGCCCCCAAGTCGCATAACCCGCTTCCACAGTCCACTCCACCTATAAAACATGGGATAATAGGATTTCCCGGATCTGTTTGTTTGGGAGGGAGTGCTCGAAGAAGGGCAGCAGAGCATTCCTCTGTGAGGTGAACTGTTTCTTTTCCGGCTTTCTTCTTTTTCATTGTTAATAGATCCTTTAAAAACTTGGCGTAGTTGGGCATCTCTTGCAAAGCGTCGATTAGAGGGATATCGAGAGTCAATTTCTTGAAAATGTTTAAGAATTTGGCAAACTGTTCATCTAGATGCTTCTTCTTCATCCTATTGGGAAATGGGAGTTCAATGTTTTGAGAAGAGGAAGATGGAATGTCGATAGTTATTCGAGATGGAGAGGGAGTAGAAGGAATATGAACTTGGATATCTGGGGGAGATGAGGCTGGATTAGTTGTGTTCTCATCATTGATGCTGGCCTCTTCTTGGCCTCCCTTTTCTTTTCTGGTAGTAAGCTCTCTTCCACTCCTTAGGGAGATTGTACTCAAGTTGTTGATTGGAAGGTGTCATCTTCTACAAGGATTGAATTTGCTTGCTCTCTTGGATTGGGGTAAGTTTGTGAAGGGAGTTGACCAAGAGGTCTTTGTTGGGTGAGAAGTTGTTGAATTTGGGATTGCAAGGCTTTTTGGTCTTTGCGAAGGGTTGCGACCTCCTCTTGCGTGTCTCGGGACTTACCCATCATTGCTTTAAACATCTCTTGCATTTGGGACATTTCAGATTCAGAATTTGAAGGAGGTTGAGTCGGTCGGCTTGAAGAAGCATCATTGCCATAAGGCGGTTGCTGATACTGCCTTTGGCCTCCTTGATAATTGGACTGAGGTCTGAAATTTTGAGATGGTTGGAGTGTATGTGGGTTTTGGATATTGTCGGTATTTGAGTAGCGAAGATTGGGGTGCATGTTACGCTGCCATAGTTGCCTGTACCCTAAATTGTTGCCAACATAGTTTACTTCCTCTGCTGCTTTTAATTCTTGTAACTGGGGGCATTGTTCATAATCGTGTGGCCGACCACATTGCGTGCAAGAAACATCAGGAGATGATAGGGATAGAGGAGCATAGCCTGGAGGGGTTGTAGATGATCGAGAAGTCATCGACTTTGCTTGTTGGGGGTAGGAGTTCATGGCCATCTGCTCAACTACTTTCTGCAGGATGCTTACCTTTGTCGCCTGCCGCGCATTGCTCTCCATGAGTTGCTCGTGGCTTTTCATCAGCTGGTCAAATTTATTGTCACTTTCTTCTATGGTATAAACCTGGTGTGCCTCCTCTTGATCCACCTGTGGCCCAGTCTCGATCTCTTCACAGAGGGACTCATCCCATTCAGAAACTGTTCCCCTGGCTTTTTCAAAATATCAGCTCCTAAAGAGGATAGTACCATTGTTTTGCATTGATTAATTAAGCCTTTGTAGAACAATTGAGATAATTGTTCTTTTGTGAGACCATGGTGAGGACACGTCACAGTAGTCCTTTGAAACGGTCCCAAGTTTCACAGATGTTTTCTGACCCTGGCTGCTTGAAATTGTAGATCTCAGCAATCATTTCCAACGTTTGGCTCGGGGGCAGGAACTTGTCATAGAACTTGGTGGCCATTTCATCCCAAGTACCAATGGTACTTGGTGTAAGGTTGTGGTACCATTTACTCGCATTTCCCGTCAGGCTGTGAGGGAACAAGGACAGTCTTGCGTACTGGAGTACTGCGTTGGGCGGTTAGACTGTTGGCATGTAGAAACTTGGTGACATGTAACAGAGCTTCGTCAGGACTAGAGCCATCGAACATGCCTAACTCCTTTACACATCGGATCTGATGATATGGCTTCAGCTTTTGCCACTCATCGTATTCGGATTGGGTAAGGTGGGGAAGGATGATGGCGGGCTGTTGACCTTGAGATGGCCTGTTGATGTTACGAACTATAGCTAGTGAAGATGTCATATCTGCTTCCTGGTTAGATTCTATCACCGTGGTTGTGTTTTGTTGAGATCGTTTATGCCTTAAAGTGCGCAGAAAAGTTCTCTTGATCTCAGGGATGTAGCCAACCGTATGATTATTAATACTGCCCGGAAGGCTGTGTGACCTGGTAATAGGCATTCACCACTCAAAACAGCAAAAGAAACTTGTGATGTGATAAAATAAATAGAATAGGAAGTAATATGGAGGGGGAATTTAAACAGCTAAAAAGAAACAATTCAATAAAATAAACTAAAGAACTACTTTTTTTTAACTAGAGTAAATAAACTGAAAATAAATAAATATAAAAGAAATCAGTTTAAGTAAATGAAAATAATAAAATAAAATAAAGAAAAAGAGCAGAATTTAAATTGCTGGAATTTAAATGACAAGGGAATTTAAATGACAGTAATTTAAATGACTAGAAAATAAAGAACTGAAATTTAAATGAAATTAAATAAAGAGCTGGAATTTAATTGATTGAAATTGAATGACAGAAATTTAAATGACAGAATTTTAAATGACAAGAAAATTTAAATGACAGAATTTAAATGATAGAAATTAAATTACTGAAATTTAAAGGACAATGGAAATTTAAATAACTGGAAAGTAAATGACAGGAATTTTAAATGACCGGGAAAATAAATGACTGTAATTAATACGATATTTAAATTGCTGGAATAATTAAATGACAGAAGTTAGTAGAAATAAAATAAACAAACAGCAAAATAGTATAAACAGAATATTATAATATAGCAAGTGAATTATCCGGGCTTAGGGACTAGAATAAATCAAGTCCCCAGCAATGACCCCATTTTGCAGACACGATAATGTGAGTGGTTGGAACTGGTGTATTTAAAACAATTGAGAAAGAAATTAATACTCAAAATATCTGTCGGGCTGCAAACGAAATCCCGGTCGCAGTAGTATAGTAAGACAGAAGCGGTCGGGTATCAAACCGTGGGACTTATAGCAAAATAATATAGTACCTAAGCTTTGTCACAAAAGGGGGGAATTAATTGACTTGTTTTTATAAAGTAAAACAACAGATAAAATAAACTGAGTGGAAGATAAATTAAACGAGACTCCGGGTTCAGGTTTATATAATCTGATTAATTATGCTATCTCTACCGGTTTATTATAATAGTTTGGCAAAATTCCTGTTATTATCTTAAGGACTAAATCATAGACTCAAAAGGACTCGTTTACCAGAACATGCTCGGTCTAATCTAGATTCGAGCAAAACACATGTAAACGGATTGAGTGCGAGGAATTATATTTTGCATCTGAAACTACTAACTTATTTAATCAAAATAAGTTTTCCACAGATTTATCGATTAATTAACCTGTCTATTTATCACTGATCTGATCAAAATAGACTTTGTAAAGCAATTTAATAAATTCATGAAATTTATTAAAAAGGCGAGAGATAAGCTTTAATCGTAATAAACTGTATTTAATTAAACCGGTAAAAATATAGATTACATAATTAAACAAACTATAATTTAACCTTCACCCGGAGTATATCCTCTTAGCCCAACATAGTTAAAAAGAAGACAAATAAGAAGTAAAAGAAATCATCTGGAAAAGATGATTAATTCAGCTCCACTATTTTGACTGCTAATATTTTGGACAGAGGTTGGACAGAATAATGGTATGGAAATGGAATGTTTTATGGGATGAGGTGATGTGTGGTTTTTATGTGGACATTATGTAGATGAGATGTATGATTTTTGGAGAGGTAATGGTAATTTTGTGGAGGAAAAATGGCATAAGTTTGGGGGTGGAATGAGATGATTATTAATGGAGGGTTATAGGTATATTTATAGTGATAATGGGGTAAAAAGGAAGGGTAAGTCGGTGGAAGAGGTGTGTGAAAAGATAAAATATATTTATCTTTTCACACCATGTCGATGCACTCTGATTGCTGAAATTACCGTCGTGTCGAACCAGCGTCCGGACCTGCTGGTTCGGACATGTCGACTGTGCAGAGCTTGCTCCACGTGTGCGTCCGGACTGCTTGTCCGGACACAGGTCCGGACGAGAATTAATTTGCCTCTAAAATCTTTTCAGCTCCGATTTAATCCCCGTTTGTTGCGTTGGAATCCTCATGAGTAAATCTACTTAATTACATGGATTTTTCCTACATTGAACATATAAAATGCATTAGTTCATATCAAAACATAAATCTTAGGAAAAAACGCATAATAAGTGGGAAATATGTTTCAGATATTGCAATTCATAAGGTATTTAAACCCTAAAAGTCTATATGTTTTGCACTTATCAAACTTCCTCACACTTAGCTTTTGCTTGTCCTCAAGCAAAATACAGAATTAAGCTCCTAAGGAATGCCATAGAATAAATCTTTGGGTTAAAACAAACGTAGAAGGGAATCAAACATAAAACAATCCTAAGATTAACCTTGCTCATAACTGTATGTTTCTTTCTTTTTAGTGGAAACAAGCTCTTCAAACCAAAAATTGGAGAAGTTAAATCATCAAGAATGAACACAGATTAACTCAGGATCTTTCCACCATTTCTTTCCTTAAATACCCAGAAATGACAAGGGGTGTGAAGTATTGCCTTATTCCGCAGTACCTTTCAACACCACATACTCATGATCTAAATAAGTTTAAGCTCTCCTTTTTTTAAAACTTTAATAGCACTGCTTGCATATTTATTTTAAACCCTACCGACTTTTTCTCCATTCTTGTAACAGTTTTGGGTCTTTTATCCCAGATCAAATGATCTTAGGTAAATGGGTGATGAAGCACCCCAAGGACTTAATAACCGAATGGAAGAGGCCCGTTTCAGTTTAAACAAAAATATTAGATCAGAGGAGTACCTTGCCTTATTCTTCCATTCCAAACTTTCATTTCATTCCAAAGGTACCGAGTTAAACCAGTTCAGACTTCATAATTAGCTTGCACACAAAATAATTTTTATAATGAAACCATAAAAGCTAACAATTAAGAGCAAAACTAATCTTAAAGTTGCTTACCATGCTTGATTTTTCTACAAAATTTTACCCGTAAATCTAATGTCTATACGTATTAAAAGAACTACTGGCACATTTTCAGGGAAAGGTCTCTACTTCCTCACACTTAAGAGGAACAATGTCCTCAATTAATCAATTTTTTTTCAAGTAAGAATACGTTTCAAAATGTGTCATACTCATGGAGAATAGCGGTCATGTATTGCAATAGAGATAAATCAAGTAAGAGGAGTAAAAAGAACTTAACATAATTTAAATAGTGCAAAAATTAAACAAAGAACTCCCCTTATATCCTTGGATTGAGAAAGTAGCCCTTCCTCACACTTAAGGCTTTTGGCGGGGAAACGTTCCTCACACTTGCGTTATGCAAGTGCTCAACTTTGCAGATGGAATGTCTTATTGAAACATTTAAAAGAAAAAATGCTATTATATAATAAAGATAGTGCCTAAACTGAAACAAACCAAATAACCAGAAAACTGTCAAATGTTAGCGATACAGTAAATAAATAACAAAGTAGGAAAGGAAAAACAAAAGAGAGAAAATAACTGTCATAAAATCACTCAGGTGGGGTAGTAAGCCTGTCACTGCTGAAGTCACGGAGCAGGGACTCATAATTATCATGCGATCGGCGTGCCTACTCCGAAGTTGGCTGATCTCAGCTTGGAATGACTGCTCCATCTGCCGCTCTCTGCGCTCTAGCTCATCCCAGGTCACATACCCGCTCCTGGGTGCTGGGAATGCTGCATACTGCTGCTCCTCTGCTGCAGTGGAAGTAGGGAATGGCTCTGACGGTCCCTCTTCCACATCTCTTGCCGCTTCTGAGTACGCGGAGCCGCCTTCTTAGTCCACGTCGTTCCATCAAAGTCAAATCATCCTCTTCATGGTGCCCATGTCAATGGGTGACCTGGAAGTGGAATGACCCTCAGCCAAGATCACTCCCTGCTGCCTGAGGAAGTGACATATCATAACAGGGAATCCAAGCCTGTGACGGTCCTTGTGCTCGATGATGTAGCGCAGATGCTGCTGTAAAAGCTAGGGTAGATAAGAGTGAGAAGCTCCAGCAAAAGAAGAGTTCAGGACTGCCTGGAGAAGATAGCAGTCAGTCTGGTTGAGGTCAGAAGTGTGTCGTGGTGCGACATTGGCCACCAGAAGCGTGAACAGGACTCGCTCGCGAGGGTCCTGTAGTAGATCAGTAGGGATGACCTGCTTAGACTGGTCATCCCCTCTTCGTTTGCGCGGTGCCTGAAGTAAAAGCGCACTGTAATGTCGGTCTGTGGCGCTCTGAAACTCATTGTATAGCTGCAGCAGGTCATCGTCCTCACTCATAGGAGGATCAGGGTAAGGAATCCCTAAGTATGTAGCAATATCCTCCACTCGAATAACGATGTCCCTCCCTTGGACCGTGGAGCGAATGGTGCCTTCTTGGATACGGGAATTCACATAGAAAACCCGTACCTCACGTGGGTAGAATAAACCACCCATGTCTAATAGCTTCACCCATCTATGCGCATCCAGAAGCTCGGGTAACCCAAGCTGGCGCTGTAACTCCGGTGCGACAGATCGTTCAGGTTCAATTTCGCACTCAAGATTGAACCAGTCTGCTGCTTGTTGAGATATAAAACCCGGTGGGGGTGCCTGACTGGAACTAGTAGCAGTGCTTTTACCCTTCTTTGAACGACTAGTAAATTTTCTCAACATCCTACTTAACACAAATTAGCAACAAAGAAAGCAGGTAGAAAAATAGTATGAAATTCAAACATAAATACATAAATATCACAAATTCTACCAAAATTTCGACAGAATCTCCCCTAAAAATATTCAATTCTCCACAACTAAATTCAATCAATAAACAAGATAATGCAATACCATCATCAAACAAATCCACTCACAACATCGTACAATCATAAACCCGATAAGTTACAACAACAATGCATTCTAGAACCGAAAAACAGAAATATAACAACAATATTTTCGTAACTAGTAAACCTCAATTTGGAATTCAATCAAAAACACCAAAATTGAGTATAAAAAGTTTACAATTTACCTTGTGGGAGTATAGGATGATTGTAGAAGAAGAAATTGATGACAAAAATGCAAGAAATTGCTCAAAAAATTTGCGAAATCGTCACCCCTAGGTTTGGAACTTCAGATGCTGATTTCTCCTTGTGTGGCTGATGGTTTGTGGATTTCTTGATATATAAATGTAGAGAATTGAAAAACGAAGATTTCGGTACCAACCTTGCTTGATTTGGTGGAGTAATGAAGAATCTAGAGCCAAAGGAAGATAGGGGCGATTTGGGGTTGTTCGCGGTCGTTTTGGGAGATTTTGGAGATTTGTACAGATTGAACTGATTCGGACGATACTAATTCGGAAACGCGTCCCATCCGGACCGGCTGGTTCGGACAGGCCAAATATATATATATATTTTCTTTTTTTTACACTCTAACTTATGAAAATAAGATAGAATAAATTCTTAAAAATTAAAAATACAATAAAATTGAAATATTTATATTAAAAATAATATTTAAAATACCTGATAAACTCTGGGTTGCCTCCCAGTTAGCTGCTCTTTTTTAACGTCCTTAGCTAGACACCCATAATTTCATTCTGTTTGTGAGGAGTTGTGGGTTGGGGTCCCACAACATCCTATAGTTAAGCTGCGTAGCTGCTTGGGTTTATGTTGAACTCTCCACGGGAGAGATTTCTTCTTAGATAGTGCCCGTTTCAAAACAGGAGTAAAAGTGTCGTGCTGTTCCTGGACAAAAGAAATTCTAAACAAGTTAATTGAAATATCAGTAGGACAAGTATACCTCTTTAGACGGGCCCCATAAACTTTGAAAGTTTCGCCCTTCTTGTTTTGTAGTTCAAAGGCACCATATGAGGTCACACCAACAATCGGGAAAGGACCAGCCCAATGAGATTTGAGCTTCCCAGGGAAAAGCTTCAATCTTGAATTATAGATGAGAACCAAGTCACCTACTTTGAAGTCTCTCTTGAGGATCAGCTTGTCATGGAACTTCTTGGTTCGTTCCTTATAAATTTTAGCATTGTGGTAAGCTTGATCCCTCAGCTCTTCTAACTCAGAGAGTTGCAACTTCCTTTTCTCACCCGCAGCAGTCATATCAAAATTTAAGGCCTTGATAGCCCAGTAAGCCTTGTGCTCAAGCTCCACATGGAGATGACATGCCTTTCCATAAACCAATTTAAAAGGTGACATACCAATGGGGGTTTTATATGCTGTGCGATAGGCCCAAAGAGCATCATCCAGTTTTAAAGCCCAATCTTTTCTAGAGGAGTGCACCGTCTTTTGGAGTATCCACTTTAACTCCCTATTGGATACTTCTGCTTGCCCATTCGTCTGGGGATGGTAAGCAAGGGCAACTTTATGGTGTACCCCATACTTAGCCATCAACGCATCAATGTTTCGATTGCAGAAGTGTGTGCCTCCATCACTTATAATAGTTCTAGGGACTCCAAAGCGGGTAAATACATGCTTCTTTAAGAATTTTACCACCGTCTTTGAATCAGCATGTTGGCAAGGAATTGCTTCAACCCACTTGGATTCGTAGTCCCATAAAATCCATTCCCCAGCAGTCAAAAAGTTCGACCTATAAAATGCCTTGCAGGGGCATCTCATGTCGCCTAGAAGTATTTCCCATGCGTTGACAACTATCGCAACTGGCCACAAAGACTTGGCAATCTTTATGTAGTGTGGGCCAATAAAATCCGGATTCCAAAACTTTGGCGGCCGTCCTATGAGATCCATGGTGGCCTCCAGCTTCCCTTGAATGACAAAACTCTAGGACACTGGGTACTTCATCATCTGGGAGACACCTGCAAATTATACTATCTACACAAACTCGAAAGAGAAAAGGGTCTTCCCAGATATAATGCTTAGCGTCAGATAAAAATTTCTTCTTTTGAGCATAGGAAAAGTCACGAGGTACCACCCCAGAAATAAGATAATTGGCTAGGTCAGCATACCAAGGCTCGTGCACCGTATGCAAAACAAAACAGTCTCATCCAGAAAAATTCATGAATTGGTACACCATCATCAGGAACTACCAACCGAGATAGATGGTCAGCCACAACATTTAATTTACCACTTTTATCCCTAACTTCAATGTCCAATTCCTGTAACAAGAGAATCCAACGAAGCAAGCATGGTTTGGCCTCTTTCTTAGTAAACAATATTTAAGAGCAGAGTGGTCAGTGTGAATAATCACTTTACTTCCCCATAAATATGATCTGAATTTATCTAAGGAGAATACCACTGCCAGGAGCTCTTTCTCGGTGGTTGTGTAGTTTCTTTGAGCATTGTCTAGAGTTTTGCTCGCATAAGCAATAACTCGCAGAATCTTGTCTTTCCTTTGGCACAGAGCTGCCCCTACTGCAAAATCACTGGCATCACACATAATCTCAAAGGGTAATGACCAGTCAAGTGAAACAACAATGGGAGCAGCTACCAATTTTTGTTTAATTAAATCAAAAGCAGATACGCAATCATCAAAACATCAAATGGGGCCTCTTTCAGAAGCAAATCAGTTAATGGTTTTGCAATTTTAGAAAAATCCTGAATAAACCGTCTATAAAATCCTGCATGCCCTAAGAAGGCTCTTACTTCTTTCACATAAGTTGGTTTTGGCAATTTCTCTATTACCTCCACCTTGGCTTGATCTACCTCAATCCCTTTAGCAGAAACTATGTGTCCGAGCACAATCCCATCCTTGACCATGAAGTGGCACTTCTCCCAGTTGAGGACCAGATTTGTCTCCTCACAACGGCCAAGAATTAGATCAAGCTGCTCCAAACAAACATAAAAACTAGATCCATAGACAGAAAAATCATTCATGAATACCTCAATGCTCTTCTCGATGAAGTCTGCGAAAATCGCCTGCATACAACGCTGAAAGGTGGCAGGAGTATTGCACAGTCCAAAGGGCATTCTTCTATACGCAAAGGTACCATAAGGACAAGTGAAAGTTGTCTTGTCTTGGTCGTCTGGCGCAATAGGAATCTGGAAGTACCCTGAAAAACCATCTAAGAAACAATAATACTCCTGTCCTACCAATCTTTCTAGCATCTGATCGATAAAAAGGAGAGAGAAATGATCCTTCCCGGTTGCAGAGTTCAAGCGCCTATAATCTATGCACATGCGCCAACCAGTGATTTTCCTTTGAGGAACAGCTTCTCCTTTGTGATTTACTACCGCTTCGATGCCTCCTTTCTTTGGGACAACCTGTGCAAGACTTACCCACGGACTGTCGGAGATGGGATATATGATGTCTGCGTCCAGGAGTTTCAAAACTTCCTTCTTAACTACCTCCTTCAGATTCAGGTTAAGCCGACGCTGGGGCTGCCTGATAGACTTGTAATTGTCCTCCATATAGATGTGGTGTGTGCAGTAGGAGGGGTCAATTCCTTTAATGTCAGCAATAGTCCACCCGATCGCTGTTTTGTGTTTTTTCAACACCTCAAGTAACCTAGTTTCCTGCCCGGAATTCAAAGAAGAGGAAATAATGACGGGCAAATGATCATTTTCAGCTAAAAAGGCATACTTAAGATTAGAAGGTAGCTCCTTAAGCTCGAGCTCTGGTGGCTGTTCTATTGAGGGAATAGATTTTTGCAGTTTTCTATCAAGTCTTTCGATTGTAGGGCGGTATGCTTGAAAACCTGCCCTTCATTTCTCCATAGACGCCAGCATGGCGTTAACTTCCGGATCTTCCACTTTTTCTTCCAGAGAAGTAACTAATACTTGCTCCAATGTTTCAGTTTCATCACTCGGGAAGGAAGATAGGGAATACATGTCTTCATCTGTAGAAAAATCGCCTTCCTCCTCATCATTATCTATTAAGCCCACAGTCTTAGCGTGATGAGAAAAGCTAGAGCTTTTTCATTCATATCAAATTCGATCTTTTCATCCTCATATCGCAAAGTGATTTTTCCATCGTGGACATCAATAATGGCTTTGGCAGTACTCAGAAACGGTCAACCTAAAATTAGGGGAACCTCAACATCGTCGTCCATTTCTAAAATGACAAAGTCAGCTGGAAAGATAAAGCGATCCACTCCAACCACCAGATCTCGGACTATTCCCATCGGCTTGATCTCCGATCTGTTGGCTAGTTGTAATTTGAATGGAACCGGTTGCATCTCCCCTCCTCTTAATTTTAAGAAGGTGGCGTAGGGCATGATATTTATACTAGCCCCTAGGTCGCATAAGCCGCTTCCACAGTCCACTCCACCTATAAAACACGGGATAATGGATTTCCCGGATCTGTTTGTTTGGGAGGGAGTGCTCGAAGAAGGGCAGCAGAGCATTCCTCTGAGGTGAACTGTTTCTTTTCCAGCTTTCTTCTTTTTCTTTGTTAAGAGATCCTTTAAAAACTTGGCGTAGTTAGGCATCTCTTGCAAAGCGTCGATTAGAGGGATATCGAGAGTCAGTTTCTTGAAAATGTTTAAGAATTTGGCAAACTGTTCATCTAGATGCTTCTTCTTCATCCTGTTGGGAAATGGGAGTTCAATGTTTTTAGGAGAGGAAGATGGAATGTCGATAGTTATTCGAGATGGAGAGGGAGTAGAAGGAATAGGAACTTGGATATCTGGGGGAGATGAGGTTGGATTGGTTGTGTTCTCATCATTGATGCTGGCCTCTTCTTGGCTCCTTTTCTTTTCTGGTAGTAAGCTCTCTTCCACTCCTTAGGGAGATTGTACTCAAGTTTGTTGATTGGGAGGTGTCATCTTCTACAAGGATTGAATTTGCGTGCTCTCTTGGATTGGGGTTAGTTTGTGAAGGGAGTTGACCAAGAGGTCTTTGTTGGGTGAGAAGTTGTTGAATTTGGGATTGCAAGGCTTTTTGGTCTTTGCGAAGGGCTGCGACCTCCTCTTGCGTGTCTCGGGACTTACCCATCATTGCCTTAAACATCTCTTGCATTTGGGACATTTCAGATTCGGATTTGAAGGAGGTTGAGTCGGTCGGCTTGAAGAAGCATCATTGCCATAAGGCGGTTGCTGATACTGCCTTTGGCCTCCTTGAAAATTGGACTGAGGTCTGAAATTTTGAGATGGTTGGAGTGTATGTGGGTTTTGGATATTGTCGGTATTTGAGTAGCGAAGATTGGGGTGCATGTTACGCTGCCATGGTTGCCTGTACCCTAAATTGTTGCCAACATAGTTTACTTCCTCTGCTGCTTTTAATTCTTGTAACTGGGGGCATTGTTCATAATCGTGTGGCCCACCACATTGCGTGCAAGAAACATCAGGAGATGATAGGGATAGAGGAGCATAGCCTGGAGGGGTTGTAGATGATCGAGAAGTCATCGACTTTGCTTGTTGGGGGTAGGAGTTCATGGCCATCTGCTCAACTACTTTCTGCAGAGTGCTTACTTTGTCGCCTGCGCATTGCTCTCCATGAGTTGCTCGTGGCTTTTCATCAGCTGGTCAAACTTATTGTCACTTTCTCCTACGTGGTATAAACCTGGTGTGCCTCCTCTTGATCCACCTGTGGCCCAGTCTCTGATCTCTTCACAGAGGGACTCTATCCCATTCAGAAACTGTTCCCCTGGCTTTTTCAAAATATCAGCACCTAAAGAGGATAGTACCATTGTTTTGCATTGATTGATTAAGCCTTTGTAGAACAATTGAGATAACTGTTCTTTTGCGAGACCATGGTGAGGACACGTCAGCAGCAGTCCTTTGAAACGGTCCCAAGTTTCACAGATGTTTTCTGACCCTGGCTGCTTGAAATTGTAGATCTCAGCAATCATTTCCAACGTTCGGCTCGGGGGCAGGAACTTGTCGTAGAACTTGGTGGCCATTTCATCCCAAGTACCAATGGTACTTGGTGTAAGGTGTGGTACCATTTACTCGCATTTCCCGTCAGGCTGTGAGGGAACAAGGACAGTCTTGCGTATGGAGTACTGCGTTGGTCGCGGTTAGACTGTTGGCATGCTGCGAAACTTGGTGACATGCAACAGAGCTTCGTCAGGACTAGAGCCATCGAACATGCCTAACTCCTTTACACATCGGATCTGATGATATGGCTTCAGCTTTTGCCACTCATCGTATTCGGATGGGTAAGGTGGGGAAGGATGATGGCGGGCTGTTGTCCTTGATTAGATGGCCTGTTGATGTTACGAACTAGCTGGTGAAGATGTCATATCTGCTTCCTGGTTAGATTCTATCACCGTGGTTTGTTTTGTTGAGATCGTTTCTGCCTTAAAGTGCGCAGAAAGGTTCTCTCGATCTCAGGGATGTAGCTAACCGTATGATTATTAATACTGTCCGGAAGGCTGTGTGACCTGGTAATAGGCATTCACCACTCAAAACAGCAAAAGAAACTTGTGATGTGATAAAATAAATAGAAATAGAAGAAATATGGAGGGGGAATTTAAACAGCTAAAAAGAAACAATTCAATAAAATAAATAAAGAACTACTTTTTTTAACAAGTAAATAAACCGAAAATAATAAAATAAAAAAAATCAGTTTAAGTAAATAAAATAATAAAATAAAATAAAGAAAAAGGGCAGAATTTAAATTGCTGGAATTTAAATGACAAGGGAATTTAAATGACAGTAATTTAAATGACTAGAAAATAAAGAACTGAATTTAAATGACAATTAAATAAGACTGGAATTAATTGATGAAATTAATGACAGAAAATTTAAATGACAGAATTTAAATGACAAGAAATTAAATGACAGAATTTAAATGATAGAAATTAAATTACTGAAATTTAAAGGACAATGGAAATTTAAATAACTGGAAAGTAAATGACAGGAATTTAAATGACTGGAAAATAAATACTGTAATTAATACGATATTTAAATTGCTGGAATAATTAAATGACAGAAGTTAGTAGAAATAAAATAAACAAAACAAAATAGTATAAACAGAATATTATAATATAGCAAGTGAATTATCCGGGCTTAGGGACTAGAATAAATCAAGTCCCCGGCAACGGCGCCATTTTGCAGACAGATAATGTGAGTGGTTGGAACTGGTGTATTTAAACAATTGAGAAAGAAATTAATAACTCAAAATATCTGTCGGGCTGCAAACAAATCCCGGTCGCAGTAGTATAGTAAGACAGAAGCGGCCGGGTCAAACCGTGGGACTTATAGCAAAATAATATAGTACCTAAGCTTTGTCACAAAAGGGGGGAATTAATTGACTTGTTTTTATAAAGTAAAACAGCAGATAAAATAACTGAGTGGAAGATAAATTAAACGAGACTCCGGGTTCAGGTTTATATAATCTGATTAATTATGCTATCTCTACCGGTTTATTATAATAGTTTGGCAAAATTCCTGTTATTATCTTAAGGACTAAATCATAGACTCAAAAGGACTCGTTTACCAGAACATGCTCGGTCTAATCTAGATTCGAGCAAACACATGTAAACGGATTAAGTGCGAGGAATTATATTTTGCATCTGAAATACTAACTTATTTAATCAAAATAAGTTTTCCACAGATTTATCGATTAATTAACCTGTCTATTTATCACTGATCTGATCAAAATAGACTTTGTAAAGCATTTTAATAAATTCATGAAATTTATTAAAAAGGCGAGAGATAAGCTTTAATCGTAACAAACTGTATTTAATTAAACGGTAAAAATATAGATTACATAATTAAACAAACTATAATTTAACCTTCACCCGGAGTATATCCTCTTAGCCCAACATAGTTAAAAAGAAGACAATAAGAAGTAAAAGAAATCATCTGGAAAAGATAATTAATTCAGCTCCACTATTTTGACTGCTAATATTTTGGACAGAGGTTGGACAGAAAATGGTATGGAATGGAATGTTTTATGGGATGAGGTGATGTGTGTTTTTATGTGGACATTATGTAGATGAGATGTATGATTTTTGGAGAGTAATGGTAATTTTGTGGAGAAAAATGGCATAAGTTTGGGGGTGGAATGAGATGATTATTAATGGAGGGTTATAGGTATATTTATAGTGATAATGGGGTAAAAAGGAAGGGTAAGTCGGTGGAAGAGGTGTGTGAAAAGATAAAATATATTTATCTTTTCACACCATGTCGATGCAGCTCTAACTGCTGAAATTACCGTCGTGTCCAAACCAGCCGGACCTGCTGGTTCGGACATGTCGACACTGTGCGGAGCTTGCTCCACGTGTTGCATCCGGACCTGCTTGTCCGGACACAGGTCCGGACGAGAATTAATTTGCCTCTAAAATCTTCGTTTCAGCTCCGATTTAATCCCCGTTTGTTGCGTTGGAATCCTCATGAGTAAATCTACTTAATTACATGGATTTTTATAAACATTGAACATATAAAATGCATTAGTTCATATCAAAACATAAATCTTAGGAAAAAACGCATAATAAGTGGGAAACATGTGTTTCAGATATTGCAATTCATAAGGTATTTAACCCTAAATGAAATACCCCTAACCTTAAAAACATAATTAAATGATCTATTAATGATATAAGATGGTTAATAAACATCTAAATACCATTGGGGAACAATCTAAAGATCTCAACAAGGCAAAACATGCCTTAAGATCGGTAAAGCCAAAAATGTGCTTTAAGACACCATAGAGATTGTATGACCTCAAATAGGATCCAAAGTGGATTCCTAAGTATTATAATGAAGTAATGAACATTATAAAACAATTCTCAAAGGAAACCAAGCTCTAAAACATGTTCTAACACAAAATGTGCTTTAAAATTCCTTAAAGCACGTTTTTGAGAAAATTGACTTTTTGAGTGGGTTTTGAGTGGTGTTAGGAATTGGATTAGACCTTGTTATACTAATGTACTATAATTTACCACATTAGAAGGTCTAAATCCAAGATTTAAAAAAATTAGAAATATGGCACTCATTTGTGAATAGTAATCCAAATAGTGCATTTTTAAGCAAAATTGACTAAGTATAGTCAATGGTCAATACATGACTCATCTATATCCATATGAGGACGGCAGCATGGAGAAAGGAGGACAGCACATTCATCTTTAATACAAAATATCAAGCCAATTTGGTGAATCACCATTTACTATTCCATTTCTTACTTTTCATTCATTAAAACACATTTTCTTTCTTTCTCTTTCCTCTTGTCCCATTCCAGACGAGCCATAGGCAGTTCATGACTCTCTCAAGCTGTGTTCTTGAGCATTCAAGGCAAATCAATCCCTTTTGCACCTAAGGTAATGGTTTAAGGCATATTTTAGCTCTTTTTCTTCATCTCTTCATCACCTACACATGGAGCTTATAATCCATCACTTTCCATGTCTTATTCTCAGTGTTTTAAACCTTGAACAAGAGCCAAACTCGGCTGAAGCAAGCTATGGGACCATGGTGGTCAAAATTTACATTATAAGGTAAAAACATACCTTAAGGATTTCTATTCTCCATCCGGTTTTCTCCTTCTGATTTCTATGAGTTTATTCACTCATAATCTTCATACTTACATGTTAATTCAGTTGGTTAACCATTTGGAGCAAGGGTGGCCAAAAATCAAAGGAAATATCATTCTTTAAGGCATTTTGACAAGGTAAAACCTATTAACATAGCAGCTTGTTGTTGTCTAGCTATTCCCCATGTATTTATGGTGAATTTAACACCATGTGGTGTGTTAATTCAGGCCGAAACCCTTTGGAGACTACCTAGCATTTTTAAGGTGATTTTTGCCTTAAATCTTACATTAATTGTTCCTTATGGTTAAGCTCATGCTTGGAGTATAACCATATCTTATGTTGGTGTATTAAACATGTCTAAATGATGTGGTGATTTTTTCTCCAAGCTGCCGAGTTGTTACTAAGGATAAATCAAGGTATAAACACCTTAAACTTATGATTTTATGATTTTTCAGCATATATATTATATGTGCCGAGAGTGGAGTTGTTTATATGGGTGATTTTAACCTAAGTATGGAAAAAATGACTAAGATAAATTAAGCTAGTCATTTAAGTGATTTAATTAACATAATGGTCAAATTATGACATTATATGGAAAAATAAATAAACTATAGTAAGGCCGAGAGCTTATATTATATTTTGAGCTATTTATGTGTAATTTTATGTTATAAGGCAAAGTTGTAATAAGGCCATTTTATTTAAGTTTAAAAGCTTATTTAATTTAATTTATGTACTTACTATTAAGTATGGGGTCAAAGCCGTAAATAAACAAACATTAGAGGGCTGTAGGTGAATATAGCCGAAAATTGGGATTTAAAATGTATTTAAATTAAAATTATAAGATTTTATAAAGTTTTTGGGTGAAATTGTAAATATTGGAAAGTTTGGGGTAATCTATGTAATTACCGAGAAAATAGGGTCAAAATGATGTTTGGAAGTCAAGCATTGACCAAGCAAAAGACTTTGACCAGATTTGATGATTTATTAATTTAATTATCAAATTATACTAAGTTATGTATTAAAATGTAAAAATTACATAACATATGGGTATATAGGTGATTACCGAAAGTTTTGGGTATAAAATGGTATTTTATACACCTATGGGTTATTAGGAATTTTTAGGAATTTATTTGGTTAAATTTGGAGTTAATATGGATTATATAAGTATAATATATGATATTTTATATCATTGTTACATATGGGTAACATTTGTGGTAGAAACCGTAAATATGGAAAGTATAAGGTTAGGAATGATGTTTATAACCTTTTGGTATAGTTTGGTAATTTTTGGAGTTATATATAAGGTTTTATTAAGATATATGTATAATATATAGTTTTAATGACATTAGAAACTATATGTTATAAAATGGGGTTATTTAGTGAATATGGAAAGTTTGAGGGTTGGAAATTAATTTGAAACAGGCCTAGGGTCTGTTCGGTTATTTTGGGACTTTATAACCATAGGTTATAATTATATTAAGATTTAAGGATTATAATATAAGGTATATATTATAAGTGTGACAATGGAATATAATTTGGAGTTGATTTGTAAATTATGGAAGTATAGTGGAATATGATAAAAACCGAGAAGAATAAGGGCTATTTGGTATTTTATAACAATTTTTAACTATAGGTTATAATTGTTTTAATGACATAAATGTCATAATATATGTTATATAACTATAATATAACATTATATAAATTATGTGGTGGATTTTGTAAATATTTAAGAGAACAAGGGTGCTGTTCGGAAATAATGAGAATTTTAGAACAAAAATTTATAATATGGTTTTCAATGTTATAAAGGTTATAACATTTATAATATAAGAAACATTCATTAAAAGAGAATGAATATATTATAAAGGTTTACCATATAATAAATGGTCCCATAATACATATATATAAATAAATATATGTTATGGAGTGAAAAATACAATATGGTTCAAATAAACATATATTATCATAATTAAAATGATATAAGATAAAGAGAAAAGAATTACAAACATTAGATATGGAAATTCTAATGTTAGGAGTATACATGGAATAATAAGGATTTATATAATTCAAAGTATTTCTACATATGAATTATACTACATTAAACTTGGAAAAACAAACTTAGGAAAATAAATACAAAGGTAAAAATGTATAATATATGATTAAGAATTATACATGCAAATATAGAAACAAACTATATAATATACAAGGGTATATTGAGTTACATGCGATAACCTAGTTCAAACTTTAAGTATATTAAATATACGAGACGCGACTACGCATGTGATATAACGTTTTTCCAAATCTCGAGTTAAGCCGAAAACCCGACAAACGTTGACAGTTAATAACGGGGGATTAACCGGGAGGTGATAGTGACGGTATGGGGTACCGTAGTGTTATGTCGTTATACGGATTCTAATCAGTAGCATTATGTATTATTAGACGGTTAGAGACGACACAGGGAGCATCAGATCTAGCTGATTCATACTCCACGGTTATACATTCAGGGTGAACGGTATGTTATTTATGTGGCTTGATTGTCTCTGAGGGTTTCCTCAGTTCAGACATTGTGTGAAAATCTGTGTTAAGATTGAATGTCTGCTTGTGTGAATTAATATGCTTGAGTTGTGTATTAATGCTGCTTTATTATTATTACTGTTGAACGATAACAGTACCGTTCGTATATATGAACATATTATAAAACGAAAACTAGCGGCAATGATGCTATCTTATTGTGTAATATAAGGAACGTAAGTAAAACGTTGTAGCAGTAGATTAGGATAATAAGATATATATATATATATTATCCGAGACTTATATACGGAGCATTGGCCTTCTTAACGCCGCTCTCGTATCTAACACCGGATCCCGAGTCGACATACTCAGGATTGGACTAACGACCTTAGTCTGCTGTGTTAGGAAAAATAGTAAGACGATGCGATGGTATAGATAAGTTAATCAAGAGGTTGTGGCTTACTGTGTTGTGATCAACTAACGATACTAGGTTGCCGTGTGAGCATCCGTAAGTATCTGGATAAATTTCCAATGGACTACAGATGGTTCATCGGTCGGAGACTCTACCGCGGAAGTGGCTACTGCCGTGGGTGACCCGCATAGGAGATGGGTAACTTAGAGACGCGTCGTTCTAACGAGACGTTGTCATTAGGCATGACTGAACAATTACGAACGACTATATTAGCTCGTACATTAGGTGAACATTATTTAGGCTTGTATGCCAAAGACGGGAAATTATACTTGTTTATAATTCTCATTGTTTCGCCTTGTTGCTCAGTGGTTATGCTTTGTGGTTATGGTGTATGTTGGTGGATTGTTGAAACGAGTCATTGTGTCTATTGTGTGTTGTGAATTGGTTTGATTAGTCATTTTACTTTTGTCTGTATTGTGAACTGATTGAGTCGAGTCGCTGTGCTCATGTGTGGATTATTGCGATTGTTTGGTCGAGTGAGTCACCGTACTCAATTATGAACTATTAAGTGTTTGTTGGAATGGAGTCTCTGTACTCATATAAGCGTTGTAACGCTTTCAGTGGTTTACTGCGATGCGATGTGTGAAGCCGGGGGCTTGTTTGCTAATTGAGTTTACTGCAATATATGTGTTGCTTTACAGTTTTTATATTAAACTACTTGCATGAAAATGAATTGCATGCTCTCGACCAATTAACTGAGGGTCTGAGGGGGCATGACAGTCATATAGTAACTGTAACACCCCAACCGCTAATCCTTCCATTATCCTCTAATCAATCCCACACTTACCCTTCTCGCAGCGGAATACTTACTTACTCCCGGCGGGTGATACAACGCCGTTAACCCTCCAAGGTTAATAAGGCTACTACTACTTACCATTTCGGTCTGATGATTAGAATGAAATACATACGTACTACTTACTTTACAATACCAAATACTTAGCTTACATTTGATTACCGAGTGTCTAAAGTATATGAATTACAACCCAGCGCTACTTTCCAAAAATTAAGAGTTATACATTCTCTCCTTACTATCCAATCACGAATTCATTATCCAAAAAGGTGTACCACATGGTACACCGGCTACACAAAAGGCCTTAGCCGTGTACAACTCAGTGTACCGTTTCAATCCTACTATCTACCAAAAGTATCACATTCCGTCCTTACTCTTCCGTCACGCTCGCGGGTACCTGTGGAGTAAAAACATTCCCCCTAGGGGGTCAGCTTACGCTGCATATGATAACCGCATACCTCGCGTACTAGCGAGGGTACGCCAATTAATTGGTCGAGTACATGCGGTTCGTTTCATTCATACATACATACATGCTTACTACAATACAATACAATACATTCATTTTACCAAGCATACATACATACAATACATACAAGGAATACAATGCAAGTCATTCATTCATACTTACCATACTCACCGCATTACGGAGATACAATTCTCATTACATACAAAGGTCTTGTTAGCCTTATTACACACCGGGTTAATCGGTGTTCAATACTTTTACTCCGGGTCAATGACTTACAATAGTCAAGACCAATACGAATACAATACTTCTTACATACTTTACTTCCAGTTAAGTCGGTATGACCTCCGGGCAAGGATTACTACATCCCACCACCGGGCTTTAAGGTGGCCCACTAATCCAGGATGCTATCCATTCAAGGGATTTGGTCCAAGGAAAAGATTATAGCCAGGATTCAGATCCAACCTCTTGTGTCTCCTTATCCTCACGCGTGGCCGAAACTATATCGGGCTTCTACTCATTCCATTTTACTCATTACTCATGTTAGGAGTTAGATCGTTAGGAATTAGTAGAAGTCCATACTTACTTCCATACATACATACATACAATACGCAAGTACTCATACTTACACATACACTTCATTTCCATTCATACATTTCATGAATTATACAAACTAAATGTTCAAGAGCATAAAACAAGAACAATATAGTTCAAACACAATTAGGTGCAATTATAAGTCCGATTCGTGCATTTATCTTGTTGGTGATCACATAAGCACAAAATCGGGGGGTAACCAAGTTAGGATACAGGCATGAAGAAATCATACCGTTCACCGTCGTATACGTACTACCGGGCTTCGATGTTCAACTACTTGCTTCCTATATACACATGATGTTGTATGATTAATGATCCAACTTACTCTCCATTAATACTCTACTGTATACCTACGACTCCTTTACTTCATACTTGGTTATAAAAACCATTTATCCTTATTACTTCATACTCTTGCTTCCTCACCCATTACTTACTTTCTTATCAATCTTCATTAAGGGTGTACCACTACATACTATGCTTATATGTGTATAGGCAATATATATACATACCTATGATTACTATAGTCATATTTAAAAACATTTTTTTGTAAGTGTTTGGGCCGTCCGACCCACCGTCCGACCCAAACACCTGGGTCGGACCATTCCAGTAAGTTTACTCGTTCTCTGGAAATTCATCTGTTCGA